>JACEVL010000908.1:845000-847500 GCA_020284085.1 Aporrectodea caliginosa | reverse complement strand
AGCAATATTTGTGTCGCTCTTTTAAAACTGCTGCCCATTTGTCGCTCTTTTGTTACGTCGCTCTTTCGTTATGTCGCTCTTTCGATACTAACCCATGTACGTTAGTTAGACACGCTTGGACCTGCTGAAAACTTCATGAATCGTAACTATTGCGTTGCATCGTAATAAAATCTATCTCGCTCACATTGCTGAATATAATTTTCATTGTCTTCATTGCAGTTACTCTGACAGCTTATTTTCGAACCAACTTAGCGCGTGGTACGCTTTTCGTTCCAGGAGAACTCTTACCATATTCCGCTGTGGGGTAAGAATATTGTAGGCCTGTCTTTGCAGATCAGTTTGCTTGCAAGCACAAAACTCGGTACTTCGAAGCCTTATTACGATCGAAAAATTGAAGAAATGTATAACTTTATTGTACCAGGTAGGATAAGGTAATCACAACAACTAATGTTCAAGCGACGATCTTCCACGGCATTTAGATCTGTAGCGCCTCTATACGCGTACACTATAAGTCTTACTTTACCCTATTTATTTTACTATTTTTGCTTTATTGTAAAAGTAACTCGTTATTTCCGTGCGTGCATTACGGAATCAGAAGAAGTAGATCGGATCGGGAGACAATAAACGACTATTACTGTGAAAATCAAAAAGTCGTTTGATTTAATTAGATTTCAAAGTTTAAGATTAGATTATTCACGCGATAGTAAATAAGCTGGTTGCTTGCGCTTAGCCTTAGAGTAGCGCTTTAGAAATTTGGATTTTACGCTGCGATTATATTTAGAATCAACAGTGACAAGAGCAGGCCTATAGGCTATTGCAGGATAGATGTATACATTTGTAAAATTAGGTAGAGTAAAGGCCTATAGCGAAAGTTAAAGCGGGTTGAATTACCACATACTAAATCAGGATGATTGTGTTAGGTATCCAGACAACTCTGCTAGACAAGGTCGTTCAACGAAGACTTCGGTGGTTTGGACATGTATGATGATGTAGAGAGAATACCAGTTGATAGAATCTCACACAGTGCACTACATGCAAGATTCAAATGAAAAAAGAAACGTAGGCAGACCAAGACTGCGTTGGATAGACAACATAAATGAGAACATATAGCATCACTTGGACTAACACTAAGAGGAGCAATGGACTTGACAAATGACCGAGGACAATGGAGATCATTTATTCGTACACATCGCCGCCAAATGGCTGGCCTCAAGAACTGATGATAATGATCAATCAGGATGAAGTCGGCTGTTTTATGCACCTACATGTATATGCAACAACTACTATTGTTTCTATGTTGTTATTTGTGCCTTTGTTGTTTTGTTTTATTTTCTAGAGTTATCTGTGGATTCGGCGGAGTGCTATTTATATACACGCACAAAAGAATCGTTCTGTTCGTTAGAAACAATAAAATATTTAAATCCATCATCAAAACCAAGTAAGCGCTAAGTCATCATAACAAATCAACTAATGTGGTATCCAATAGCACCTAGGGCCTACTGACGCAGTTAGCTGCATTGGTTAAAGTGTAGGCTACGTTCTGTACTCCTCTGTATTAGAGAGTGTGCGGATCGTCTCCCAATGGTGGGTTTTTTCAGAGATACAAATCTAGGGCTAACACGATCCATACACGGGAACTTTAAATGGCGTGGCATCCATGAGACGGGCAGCGGTTTTGAAGGATCTCAACCGATCAATTCACTGAAAACTGAGCAGGGTCGAGGCCATATAGGCCTACGGTCGTATTAGAAAAATGTGTACATGTACATTTATAATAAGGTATTTATATCGCGCCATTTGAAAGACCCCTCTTCCAAAAACTCAGAACCTGTCGGAATTCGACCTGGCTTCCTCAACACATTACGATTTCTCGTTCCAATTTCACTTGAAGCGACCATTGACTGATGGCCCTGTGCAATAAGAGCATTATCGCTGGAAACCCCTCTGACATGACGCAGCGCTCGTGAATAAGCTGGTGCCCTACGCTTAGCTTTCGAGTAGCGCTTTAGAAGTTTGGCATTAACGATTACGATTACGATGAAGGCGATATAGAAGTAATTGGATTTGATTAGTAATTATACAATACCAAGAAACTCTGCAATGTACAATACACTGCTAGATATCTAATTTTAAATTACAAAGTCGCTTTGTGTTGTTTTGTTGTTCGTCCCAGTCGCTTCATCTACCCAAGTCTCGTGACCCTGGTCGTCTTGACTCTGTTCTATCCTGCTGGGTTCGGACAATACATGGGCGGAATGGTGAGTCTGTTTTTCCTGCCTATACCGATAGACAACTCGAATTAAGGTTCAGTCACTACCTTGTGCCTTCCAAATACGCAACACAAGTCGATTGTCATTGTTTATTTAAGTAGAGAACAATGACAAGGAAAATGCAAATATGATGGAGATAAAAACGACAACGTGCTTGCTCACTCGCTAATAATTCTGGAGTGAGTGTGAGTGAATGAATGCTTGAACGATTGAGTGAATGAGTTATTGAG
>JACEVL010000908.1:767500-842500 GCA_020284085.1 Aporrectodea caliginosa | reverse complement strand
GTATATGTATTATCGTACCATTGCAAGAGGAATTGATAGTGTTCTTCTAATGGGCATCAGCCATTTCTCGCTCTAGCCGTCTGATCTTCCTTCCGCCCGTCAGAGTAGTCCTCATGTAGCTAAGCTTGCAGAGATGCAAGTACATGAAGCAGAAATGCCGACAAGACTTATTTCTATTTATTATTACGACTGCATTGATGACTTTCCGAGAATAGATCAGATTGGACTTCTTCACCCTGACCCGCCCACCGAACACGAATCATTCCTCCTTCTGCGATTTCTTTCCTTCAAGACATTAGAATGATTCGTGGAATTGAGGTGACGTGTTTCCGATTGCTGCAGGCGCTGGAGTGGGTCGTCTGATCGGTGAGGTGCTGGCCGTCTGTTTTCCGGATGGAATCGGTGGAAATCCCATCCTGCCAGGTGGATACGCCATCGTAGGAGCAGCGGCGTTCGCTGGAAGTGTCACTCATACCGTCTCCACCGTCGTCATCGCCTTTGAAATGACCGGACAGATTGGACATGTCCTGCCCTGCATCGTAAGACCCTGCTTAGTTCATTTACGGTGCTTTAGAGGCCAATAGATATTTCTTCGGACGCTTAGTAAACATTCAGCATAGGATGAAGAGTTTCAAAGGTGCTACATAATTAAGAAATATATCATGCCAATTTATGAATTCTCCTAAGTAGCTTCGGCCACTGAAAAAGATTAGCATTCAATCCGAGTTTTGGGAAAACAGATACGAGAAAGAGAAGGGTTTAACAAGGTAAATGTTACAGACATGGACCAGTCTGCGAAAAGGAACTGTGAGTTTTTCCTTGATAAAATGCGACAAACCAGAGCAAGTAGTCGTTGCGAAAAAATCATCTAAACATTACCCATAAAACAAATGTAATCTGAGCTCATTATTAAAAGGACAAAAATATTTATAATCATCAATGAATCTTAGAGATTCAACTATAGCTATTCATAGTTGACGCGGGTAATTTAGAAAGCTTTAAACAGCCAGAAAGTCTTCTAAGTTTATTGAAAGTCATTATCAAAGCATCAGTGATATGACGAGGCTTTTAGATGATTGAAGTCACTGGGTCATTAAGTCAATATAATTGGCCCATGAGTTAAGCTTGCTAGCCGTTAGAATCAAGCTCGTCAGCAAGGCCATTTTTTTACACAGTTGTAATGTCTCTAGTAGCCGAAATAGAGGCGCTACATAAACTATCGATGGTTGCAGGTGGCTGTTCTGATTGCTTGCGTCATTTCGTTGAGAATGACTTTGTCGATCTTTGACGTAATTGTTGAGATTAAGAAACTTCCGTTCCTACCTGGTTCCATCAATGCCACTGACGGGTAAACAACTATTCATATTGCATGTATACCTGTAGATGATTCAGTCGCCCATACCTGGTTCCGCAAATACCACTGAACGTAAGCAACAATTGACCTCTAAAAGTTTCAGTCAGCCCTACCTGAATCGAGCCTACTACAGCCCAGCGTACGATTCTAACTGGATAGGATTGATATTCTGTATAACACCTTTTCAAAAAGCTAAGCTGCTTATACTTTGCAACAATCCTATAACATATACTACATAATTATACTAATATATTACATATACAGGAGAGTACATTATATTATATCTATATATAGACACTGAAACGTAGGTAACTACTTCTATTGTTACATCGATAATTGTTTCCAACTCATTCCTTGACTCTGTGTCATCATTGTCACCCATGCGTAAGCAACCGTTCCTATTTCGTCTACCTTTAACTATTTACCTTCATTGATTGTCATTATTGTTTGTAGCGTGCACAGTCTGACGGCCAAGGAGTTCATGATACGAGACGTAGAAAGCATAACTGAGACGATGACGACCTACAGAGATATAGAGGATATGCTCGATCGGTTTCCATACAGAACGTTTCCTCTGATCAAAAGCAAAGGTTCACGATTAAAAAACATTCAATTCCAACATATCCATTGGAATCGTGATTGACGTTGCTTATGAACAGGTTCAAGGTAGTTTAGAAACTGGAAAGACTTAGGGTCTGTGAGTCTGTTGAATTGTCATCAACAAAGCATAAGTGATTTTAAGTGGCTTTGAGTTTATTGAAGTAGGCCTAACTGAGTCATCAATTCATATAAAGGGTTGAAACATTACCTCGTGACTTACTTATAAGCAATTTGAAGATTTACTAATCGCGCCATTGACTTCTAACTTTTCTACTTCTTGGCTTCTGCATTCAGGCGGATGCAATATCTTTGAACCTCCCTTTACTAATTCTATGCATGGCCTACTGTCCGCTACGCACTGTGTCGTATACGAAACGCGACTTGTTTGACCCTCCGAGTGTAATAAGCTACTTCAGCATTATTTTTCACGCAAGGCATGACGGGAAAGGTGATAGTTCCCCGTTCATAAACAAAGCGAAACATGGCGGATAGCTTAGACGAATCGTTCAAAGTGGACGACTTTAATCGATGGAATGTAGATGATTTGAAGAAATTTATAACAGAAAGATGCCACAAGACAACTTCATCGAGTTAAACATGAACTCGTGGCAATCAAATATCTTCTAATATTTGCGTCAAAGTAGATCATAGCAACATCGCTACCGGCACCATTCGGTTTGTTTATGAACGGTGACCTATCACCGGAAGTAAAAGTAAACTGGCTGTGCATGCGCACTGGTAATGCTGAAGTAGCTTATTCATCTAACACCTGTGTCCTGTTATATTATTACGATCAATATTTGTAGTGTTTGGGTTTACGGCCGGTAGTATGCGCACCATACCTCCTAAGCTTCCTCCTTTATCTAGGTTTAGAACTGGCAAAGGCAAATCCACAGCAGAGTTACATTGATCCTACGATGATTGAATGGACGAAGTATCATTTTGAATATTGGTTGCAGAGAATAAGATGCTTCTCGGATCCATTCATCGTCTTGACCTGGATCGACTTCTCAACAAGCAACTATCGCTTGAGAATAAAATCAGTTACTTCAGCAAAAAGAACAAAAACACCCTGAAGACAATTGAAGCAGAAGAGAAGTCAATCGCCGCCATCGAATGGAACAACCAAGAAGACTTGGTAAGTATCGACCTACAGCAATCATTTTGTAAAGCCGCCCGCCGCTTCTTATGAGATCGCGTAAAGGCGCTATCTGTATGTATTTATGATGTTTGCATTTACGCTTGTATGCCTATATGGAGGGAGGGAGGAAGGGAGGGAGGGAGGGAGGGACAGGTGACTGAACAGATGGATGAGTTGATTGATAGATAGATGGATGGATGGTAGAACTGATAAATGGATGATGGGATGGATGTTAGGATGGCAGCATGTATGTATATTAACGCACGTACTGTATATGTATGTTTCCCGTAGAAATGTAAGTTGTTCTTTATGGCTATGTGTACCTATGCTATGTACGTACGTATGTATGTATGACATTGTATGTACGTACGGATGTATGTATAAGTATGTATGTAAGTTTATGTATGTATACATACGTACGTACATTGATTTGTATGTATGTTTGTATGCATGCATGCATCAAGACGCTTAGCACACCACAAGTACGGTACCTGTTAAAAGTGCTTATGAAGTTATGATCATTGCTTTTGTTTAGATTGATACTGCTAATGACGAGAAGGAAGTAACTTCGAAGACACAAGGTATTAATTCCGCATTTCAACTTCCTCTAAGCTTTGCATTTAAGTTATGTCCTTTTCTTCATGTGACAATCTCAGTCTAAATTACTTCACTTCTACAATAATGCTCTATTTTTATCAAATATTATGAATTGGTTGAATTCACTCTGGTGCCATAAAATTCCTAAAGGACGTCTGAAGAAAGGATTTTCCATGGACCGTGCGCATTATTTTGTTCAGCAGTATATACAATTCTATCTTGTATGTTGGTTAGTTATTTAGTGAGTTAGTTAGTTTGGCGAGTAAGTAACAACGACAGCGACTGGCTCGTGGAGCAGCCTCAAAGTAGGCTATATCTATGGGAATTTTCCGATTTTAAAATTAAGCCGCTATTAGCTGCTGATAGTGCTTGTCTGAACTGTCTCCTTGTGCAAAATTAATCAAATTTTTCATGAGCGAAATGATACCCGTTAATAAGTTACGCTGATTTCTGATGTCTTTCGTTTTAGACGAAGCAGAACAACCTGTTGTGTCTAATGACTGCAAAGCTTCAGACGAGTCAGCCTCAGCCGAGGTTCGTAGTTGCCTGGCATTCGGTATATGAAGAGTAAATACAAAGTAATGGCTATAGGGTATATATGGCCAATTGGTCACAAACCTGTTTGTCTATAGTTTGCCTTTAGACCAAACTGACTGGAGTTTCTGTACACTTACGTTATAAGAGTCGACAAGAATTTAATGCACACGTATAATAATTATGGTCATCTTATCTGATATACGGTGTAATAATGTGCATGAGTTTGGCTGCATGTGGGAATATTAAATGACCGTGCTAAGAGAATGTCTGACTGTTGTCAATACTTCTACAGTGCCATAACACGGCACATGCCATTACAAGGGCGCTTTAACAAGTTTAACACTGAGTCAGTGATACGTTTTTTCGAAGTAATATGTCTTGGCCTGGACTTGAATGACTCAATAGAAGATCACTCTCAGTCTTATCGGACTGTAGATCCGTGTGCCTTTCCAACTGGTTTACAAAACATTGGATCTGATTTGTTTGTGTTTAGGATATCCAATGGTTGGAGTGGCAACTGAACCAGACGATCGACCTCAGTCTCTGCTCTGTAGATCCGGCGCCTTTCCAACTGGTCGACAAAACATCTCTACAAAAGGTCTGATTAGCTTCCATTATTAGACACATATTCATATGGCGCCAGGCTAATGAAATCAACTCTGTTCATATAGCAGCTATCTTAAATATGACTGTCTACTATTCCTCGCTTTGTTCGTGTACAGTATGCAGACTTCTATAAGGCGACTATAGGCTCGATCGAGATTGTCTCCAATAATTTCGGCTCGAGGTTTGCCATTGATAGAGCAAGCCCAAAATTTTAAGCTAGTTATTTTAAACTTCTAGATAGCGGGCTAATTATCTTCACAAATGGTGAGAATTTTATTAATTGGACAGTTATCGTCATCCAACAAGACCGCTTGCCTCTAGTACCTACACTCCAGTTAATGAGATAAGTTCACGCCAGTGGCAATGTTCAATATTTCTTGACAAAGCTGTAAAGGCCAACTGTGGAATGCTTAATTAAGAAATTTGTTACCGGACCAATTATCCTGGAGTCAACGGTAGATAGCACGATGAACTACTTGGTCTTATTGACTGTAATATCATTCAGGCTTCGTTATTGCCTTGTGAGGTATCGAAAAGGCGCTGTATTAATCATGGAGATAACGAACTAACTACTACTGCAACTACTACTGCTACAACTACTGCTGCTGTTGCTACTAGGCCTACTACTAATCTACTACTACTACTACTACTACTACTACTGCTGCTGCTGCTACTACTACTACTAATAATAATAATTTTATACTAATAACAAGAATACTTTTGACCGTTTCGGAAATACTATCTATTTGTTGTTTTCCGTTTCAGGTTCACTCGATGTTTTCTCTCTTGAGTCTGCAGCATGCGTTCGTGACGAAAGATGGCCGACTGGTTGGGATCATCTCCGTTAACGAGGTACGAAGTACATGTACATAACGAGGGACATAGGGCGAAGTCTTACATTATACTGAACTTGCTGCTATGCTCCTCCAGTGTTTAGGAATCGCAGTATTCAAGGGAAATAGCTATAAACGCAGTAGAACTATTAGCTAGATCGTTTCCTCGATTTGTCATCTGTCTCAAGTTGTAGCCTATATGCTATTAGGCCTATATATAGCTATATAGTTATTATTTGTTTATTTACTTATTTATTTAAAGGAAGTAATATCGCGCATTCAGCAACCCTTAGTCTTAGACCCAGACGATTGTTCAATAGGTGTCAAGAGTAAACTAGCGAAGCTTAGCAAATGATTCCAATTGAGATAACGGGTTGCCAATTCGGTCCTTTTTGTGGTAGACGATTCCCGATATAAGGGACGTAGCAGCAGAAAGCACGCAATCCCGCAATTGTCGTAAGCGTAAGGTTTTGAATCAGAAGAGCGCATCAGTTAGGAGGACGATACAGGGATAGCAATGCACGAACTGTAGATGTCGCTTTAAATTGTCCAACATCCTTAAGTCCCATCGTCTATCAGTGGTGAAATCGTCATGATATTCGGCATGGTTGCTGTGTGCTATATGTAGGGGCAGTTAAGTGGTAGTCAAGAGATGGATAATACAACACACAATACAACACATCACAATACAACTGGGACGCGGTGGTTTAGGGGTATGTTCGGTGCGTTGCTAGGGTTGCAATCCACCTCAAAGTCGCCGCGTAGGGACCCTGGGCAAGTCCTTCACTCGCAATTGCTCATGCGCTTCGGCATGAAACTCCGATTCAGCGTTCGCGCAGTAGTCGGGAGCGCCTCTGAATGGGAAATCTGGTAGGGGCGCTATAACAAGTGTTCAAATACAATACAATACAATACAAGTGAGTGAGCAACTGAGGGGAGTGTAAACAAGACAAACAGAGCGCAGTACAGAAACTTGCCGAACACGGCAATTCAAGGAAGTGGGAGCGTAGGTGACTTTGAAACTATTACTTGAAATAGGCTCGTAATAATTTAGAGATTATCTTGCCTGACTTATAGACTGACTGTTAACACTGTGAATTTCCCTGAATAGGTACGCAGTGCGCTGGAGCGTGAAACGAATGACGCATCTAACGAGAGACAATTGAAAATGAGGAATTCATGCAAAAAATGCTGCAGCAGGAACGCCGATCAGGAAGACAGTTCGAACGAACGACAGGCGATCAAAGAGAACGCCAATCACAAATAGACGAGACCTGATTTCTCACGATGAACACCAGTCGCATAGATAGGCCCTAAACTTAGTATTGCTTTTAGCGAAGATAGAAAATGTGGTTACATTTTGAACAACGATCAGCCAATTTGCCTAACATTGAGAAAATACCATATTATATTTCTAGACCTTGATGGTATTGGCATTACGAAGCTGATACTAGTAATAATTCTATCGCTAATCTGAAATAGGCTTTGACAATAATTAGTAATGAGTCCAAGATAGAATTACAAGAACTATTGTGGAAATCAAGACACGGCGATTTGTAAATTTATCCTTTGCAAAGTTTCTACGTGCATAATTACATCATGGACCAATTAAAGCCCCATATAATACAAGGTAGTAATGCGTTCTTTGTTATTCCAGTCACTCGCTGATTGACTGAGAAAGTAGGCCTATTGCCAATATCAAGTTGGTTGAAGAGCGACCTTTCCTTCAAAGCTATAGTACGTACATTTCATTCAACTGTCAGACCGCTAAAACCATAGAAAACCGTTCCGCCAAGAATTAATCTTATTCAATGCTATTATACGACTGAAATTAAACTATTAAAATAATAAAATGTATTAAACTATTAAAAGGAATATTTGCTTAACATGTTGAAGTGGCCTAAAAATCCTTCTTATTCAGCTGACACCAGCGAAGAACAGAGATCGCCGACCAACCAAGAATCCAACTTATTCAAGGCTAATATAACTGAATTTAAACTATAATTACGAAAGTCCATATATATGTTTGGCAAGTAGGACAGCGATGGTTAGGACGTAATAGTTGAAGGTGTAAGTGATGCAGCGGTCACATCCAGAGGTGGTCATGTCGAGAATATCCGATGGTTTCAGAAGTTTAGGTGTTTCAACAGCGGTCGATGTATATGACACAGAAGATTTAGCTAAACAAATAAACAAGGTAAATTCAAGTTATTTAAACACTTTTACTATCTCATTAATACATACAGTTTCTCATATTATGAAGTTCCAACTTTGAATTTTGGAAGATACATTATATAAAGGGCTAAACAATAAACAATTCAAAATGTAATCACATTGACTAATGCATAGAACCTACGAGTCAATAGCCTAATCTGCAAGAAACGTTTAGATGGAAATAAATTATACGAAAAGCAAAATAAATTATTTCAATGTGATCACTTGAATTTCTTATGTAATTGTAGGTTGATGGCATTTTTGTCTTTATGAATATCAGTTCCTTTGGGAATAATTTGAGTTTACAGGTAAAATCAGAAATCAGTTTGGGCACATTGCCAAAAACCTTAACTTTTGTAAGGTAGATCCACCACAGAGAAGTTAAACACCTTTAACCGTTGTAATTATAGCAATCAAATTCACAGTGTAAAAATTAGTATTACGGAGAGCACAATAGAAATATCTCAAATGGCAAATGGTATAAAACATTAGAAGCAAGCAACCTCCTAAACGCGCTGCAGTATGCCTACCTTTCAAGAGCTGTAAATTAATAATACGATTTGACAAATTATGTGTTGAACTTCTGTCATTTTGAACAAGTGTGTATCAGTTCCTCTGGGAACAATTAATTTGTGCTTAAACATTATAAGAAATCAATTACGTTGCTCTAAGCAATCGATTTAAAGTTCACACTTTAACGGCAACTTCACTGGTGTTTCGCAGTCGCTTTTAATATGCTGCTGACAGAGAGTGAACTGCTTACTTGTTGGGTTCTTAGCGGGACAGCCGACCTCATCGGAACCATCTTTACAGTCGTCTATGCCATCGCACATATTGAAACACGTCACGTGAGTTTCGTTCGGACATATGAGGCGGAATCGACAGGACGCCGGTACTGTAATCAAAGAACCAGATAATTAGAAGAAATGCAGATTACTATGTAATATTTGAGGGGTTGAATGGTAACACGCTGGCACGAAGATCAGAAGGACGCGTGTTCGATACCTGCTAGCTCCATAAATGTTTACTCAGTTTTAAACTCCCTTGGGGCGACAATGAAACGAACAGTAGGACAGATGGACGCCTTGCAGGCTGCCATACAGTTAAATTCGACTCCTGTTAAACTTGTTATCATCTGTTACTACTATATTACCGGTATGTAATCTTAGTGCGTACTTGTCAGTTTGAATTAATAAACGAATATTACTACTACTACTGCTACAACTATTATTATTATTATTATTATTATTATTATTATTATTATTATTATTATTATTATTATTATTATTATTATTATTATTATTATTATTATTATTATTATTATTATTATTATTATTATTATTATTATTATTATTATTATTATTATTAAGTAAATAAACATATGGACAATGGCATCTATATTTAAGAAAAACATCGACAATTTCTATTTTTCTACATTAGGCCTAGTTGTTTAATTATTCTAGCACTGCTGAAAATGTATTTCTTTATATTGTATTGTATCTATCAATTTATATAGCGCCTCTCGCAGTGCACACCAATCAGAGGCGCTCCCAGTGCAAAGATCCAGAGAAAAGAAAGAGACTGTGCTACTTACTTGAGTTGCATCCAGATTCGTCGGCTCCGTCATCACAGTGCTTAATGCCATCGCAGAACAACGTCTTTGAAAGACATTGCGTCGTATTTGGACAGGAGAAATCCTCGTAGTAGTAATGATGACCAGCGCCTAAATGAAGAAGCAGACTCATCTCTTCCGCACATAATAAGCAAATTGTAATAACGACTATCCCTTCCTTAATGATTACGATCATCATGAAAATGATGACTATCCAGTCTTCTTGTTAAGACCTGACACTTCAAGACCATGAACAAGGCCAAGACTTTGAACCTCAAGACCAAGACCAAGACTTTAAACCTCAAGACCAATATCAATACCAAGACTTCGGAAATATCACAATCATACACAGACTTCTATTCCTTACTAAAAAAATTGTCAAGTCGGACGACCCGCTATTTTTAATGAACACATGATTCTTTTCGAATATCATGCGTTTTTTAAAACTAATTTAAAAATAAGCTATAAAACTTTCGATTAAAGGTCAGTTATCTTCATCGGAAAATGCAGTGGATACAAGGATACGCGTCTTTTAATATACTGGCATCACAATATCGCACTCAGGCCTACGCCACTTGAACAATGTTCAGCATTCTTTAGCTACAGTCGTCATAACCAACACAATCAGAGTACAAGCTTGTAACTCCGACGCTTAAATAGCTTTACTGGTTTCACATCGAAAAACGGATTGATATGCTATACTAGAACCAACAAATTTTAATTAAACTTATCTATGTTCTTCACTAATCATCTTTGTCGTCTGACATCCATATTCTGGTTGACTGAAGAATGACTGCCCTTTGATCACATCATCTGTGCTCTTAAAACGCATCGCTGAGCAGAAATTTAAATCTGTTTTTATTTATAGGTGTCCATTCAGGACAATACATAAGTAAAGAATATTATTTACTGACTGACATTTTATATTCAGGTCGAAAAGAATGTGTTGAGACTTATCGACTTAAAAGACAGACTTTTGAATGGACATTCAGATACATGTGAAGACAAACAAATACAGTTAGACAACGAGACAAGGTCAACGCATGGAGACAGTTTTAAAACTTACAAAGGTCATCCGTGTATTTTGTAAACCAGACAAAGACAGCCGAGAACTCTAGTCTTGTTCCAGGTTGAACGCTGTGTCTGAGACGAACGTAGAAACCGGAGTCATCGTAAATTGAAAACGGTGTCGTCAAGTTCTCCAAAGAAACTGACATTCCATCAGATACCGGTCCACGACGGATTTCCAAAGAATCTGGAATCGAGCAAATACCACACTCTATATTTTAATAATTTTTGCTATTGCCTTCAGTCTTGAAGCCTGTTTTTATTACTGTAGCAGGTTTTACTATTCGTGCTGTTGCAATTGTGCTGTTGCTGTTGATAATATTAAATGCAGGACAATACAAGACAACACAAGACAATACAAGACAATGCAGGGCAATGCAGGATATATTGTCCTCGTGTCCTTTATAGAAAATCGGTACGAATAATCTCAAAGTCTTTTGTCAAAATGTACCAGTTAACACCAAATTTTATTTTTGAACCTTCCTGTCAACATTAATTTATCTTTATTATTCTTTTGGACTAAGCTTAACTGTAATCAGTTGCGGTGTGTCAGCTGTTTTTTGTTTGCCAATAAACGAATATAATAATAATAATAATAATAATAATAATAATAATAATAATAATAATAATAATAATAATAATAATAATAATAATAATAATAATAATAATAATAATAATAATAATAATAATAATAATAATAATAATAATAATAATAATAATAATAATAATAATAATAATAATAATAATAGAAATACATAAATCAAGAAACTCGCGTAGGAAAAGAAGTTAAAATAGGGCGGAATATTTATAAAAGGCGGAGGGGGTTTGACTGTTGCCCACCTAAACTTGTTGCGGTGTCAACTCTGAGTTTGAGATGAGTAACCCCTATGTTGAAAGGCTTGGGAAATATCCAGACGTAGTCGATGATGTCTTGATGAGAATGAAAGAAACGTATTTCGCCTTCAAGATCCGAGTCCAACACTTCGTTACGAACTGAAAATGACAAAAGAAAAGTAAGACTTAATTCACATTCATAAACAATGACAACACATGAAATCATTAGCAGGTGGACCAAAAGAAAATAATAACAACTCATTAAACAATATTCGAAGGATTTTATCGTTAGATATTGAATGCATGAATGAAGGCAGAAGTGAACGAACGAGTGAACGAAGTAAAGAGCAGATGAATGGATTAACCGACGAATTGATGCAACAATTCAATGAATGACTGATTTGATTAACTTATTGAGTGGCTGCATAGGTGGTAAATGAGTTAAGCAGTAGGCATATAGCCTACTAATTAATTATTGCGCTACATAGTGAGAGCAAAAATATGCAAGCGAATGAACGGATGAAATAACAAGATATGGGGCAACTAATGCGTTATCATTAGACCTCAATTACTTTACAAATAACACAATTCGAAGCAAACAGAGCAAATCCATATAAATTCGATACCTATTGTTGGTTTTTCTGGCCAACTGGAATCTGTGGTAAAACAAAATTACATTCATTTAGTATTCAAAACAATCTAGAATTTATAAATAAAAGTCCAACATTGTGATCGACTCTAGTTTCCAGGTGATCCAACGGTTCTGCCCTCTACCTTACTCAGCGAACTACACGTGGGCCTAACAACTGTGTACAATTATTGCTTCAGTCACCATGCAGGGATATGTTGTTTTAGGCTGAGCTGGGAAGTAAGCGTGAGTCATGCATAGGATAGTAGAAATTCACCGAAAAACTTCAAAATCCACGGTAGACCTAGCATATTGTTAAAATGGTGGAAATTCACGGCAAATTCACTGCATGATATCCGACCAAACAGTTACGCAAATAAGAAAGAAACAACGCTATGTATTAATGTCCTTCAACAAGTCACTGTTGTATTTACTAAGTTCTAATCAATGTAATCATATTGATGTGAAACATAGGGCCTACATCAAACAGCGACGCGCTGTCGTTGTGCTATGTTACGCTAAATGTCAGAGTCAGCGTTCAGTACATAGTTTCTGCAAGTCATAGACCGTCATTATATATTGCGCCAAGTTTTCGTCTGTAAAACTTTGACGCTGGGGCGAAATATATCAGTTCCGAACGTCGTGTTGCATTAATTTCCCAAAATATGTCCAAAATCACGGTACCTGGGGAAATTCACAACATTCACGGCAAATGCTGAAAATCACGGAATTCACGGCTACCGTGACTTTGTGAATTTCTACTATAGTCATGCACTTGGCTGGTCTTATGCCATAGATATCGTGCAAGGCATTTAATGAATGAATTGACATTCAACAACATATAATAATTCCAAAACTCAGCGACATTTAATGCACGGTTGAAAACCCTTTGCCAGTTCCAAAAACCCTGCTAGTGCTATGTAGTTGTGGCGAAAAGGTCAGAAATTTCTCTAAACGACTGGAGCTTATTGTAATCCATAAGTCTAACCTGCAACGAACTCGTACTTGGCTTGGAATCCCATGTAGCGTTCCTGAGACAATTGGCCTGCACTTTCCATTGCTGCTACGAAGTCGAAAAGTAGTACTCTACCCTTCGAGACGACGGTTGGCCGAACACTTCGGTAATTATAAGTCAGACAATTGGTATCCGAATGCACGCCATCTAAGTATATCTGCGACATAGTTCACACAGTCAGATAAGGATATCACGATGCCTATTCTGTTCAAGCATAGACAATGATCAATAACGGAGGTAAATGAGTATACGACGGAAAATCTTGAATTAGAATAATGACAAATAATAATCAGTAAATTAATGCTTAACTCTCACGATACATTAAAAGTCATGAAATCCATACAAAGTAGCGAAGAACTGAAAACTCAACACTGTAGGCCTCTACTTGTAGTTTGCTTTGAAGCCATTTGCTTATAATATGAACAAAAGACGTAATTGAAACATTGCGATTGTTTTACCTTGATAAGTCCGTTCTCAGCCATGTACCAGTGGGTGAAGACCAGTCGGACGAAACCAGATCCAGTATGAACCAATTGGTAAGTAACAACGTCTCCGTTAGCCATGTAGCGACTGGGAAAGTCAGGGCTTGAAATAACGCCCTGTTCTCCAGTTGCGCCTTGGATCCTTACATACGTCATTTCAGCTAAAGTAAATTGTACACTTTTTCTTTAACCAATCAACTATACACACACACTGTGGCATTAAAAGCCAATGGACCTGCCTTCGGGCAGAGAACTCACCATCATCATCAGCACCAGCACCAGCATCAATAGAAGGTTATTGGTGGCATGCCTAAGCAGATAAATTATCTGGATTATTCGCATGCTTCCAATTCTGCTTAGCTCAGTGACTATTCAAGCTACCGACGGGAATATAAATAATGTTGCATACGTTGCTCATCGCTCATGGTCGAAATGTGTTAGAGATGGACTTCAAACAAAACAAAGTTGACTGCGTTGCAGAAATTTCGCCAGTGAAGTCTTGAAGTTCGCCAGTCTTGTTCGCCAGTGAAGTTATTACCAGAGGCATCCTGTAGAAACCATACATTATCTGAACATACTATGGTATGCAGTTTGTAGTTTCACTTATGTGGTCGAATTACTTACGACGCAGGATTCTGTAGTCGACTGTAATGCTGCCTTCCTGTCTGCAGACCTCGTCATCAGGTGTTTTCCAGAAGCCGAGCCTTAGAGGATTACCGCCACTGGCAAAGTCACCGTTACGCGAAGCCAGATAACTAAGTGGTACGAGCACCAAACCCTTCTCCAAGTTCACGTGAACATAGCTGCCAACGAATAAAACATCCAATAAAACAAACGTCGTAAGTGGCTGTTAACTTGTGTTAAGCCTATGTCCAAATAATAATCTTCTTTATTAAACAATCCGGTTGACAAACCGCAACCGGTTACAGTGCACAGTTCTGCAATTGAAACAATTCACAGGAACACAAAGACATAAATCTCTGGTGCCTGGCGCTTAGACATAAATCTTAACTGCTAACAGAACAGACATCCTGCAATCCATATGTGCCATTAACACTGGAATATAATTAGGCCTACTAATTATTAGGCCTACTAATCGTAATCCACGGCAAATGAATGCGTTCGATCAATCTAAGCGCCAGGCACCAGAGATTAAGTGAGTAAGTAAGTAAGTAAGCAATGTATTTGCAGCGACAGCTGCACAAGTCAGAGGCAAGAAATCCAGTTGCCTGGAGAACAAGCACCTAAATCAGTCAGTCAATCAGAATTTATATAGCGCTCCTTCAAGATTCCTACTAAGAGGCGCTCCCGACAAAGGCCAAGCGGAAGAAGGTAGTCTTAAGCAGCAGATGGCACTGGAGCAGGTAAAGTTAGGGAGGTGGCGTATTGCCAGAGGAAGGCTCGTTCCATGCTGTCGAACATGAACAAATGATTGGCGCTGCATTGTGAACAGAGTGCTCGACGGCCAGTGCTAGAGGACATAGAGCGGCAGTTACAGAACAACTTACGAAGACACATAGGCAGACAGACAGAAACCCT
This sequence comes from Aporrectodea caliginosa, assembly GCA_020284085.1. Classification (NCBI taxonomy): domain Eukaryota; kingdom Metazoa; phylum Annelida; class Clitellata; order Crassiclitellata; family Lumbricidae; genus Aporrectodea; species Aporrectodea caliginosa. The sequence goes on along the minus strand of JACEVL010000908.1, from coordinate 827,440 downwards.
ACAGCAAAGTTGAATTTATAGTTACGGTACTTTGAAAGGCATGAATTTGCGGTGATGTTGGTGAGTTGGACGCGACATCCACGGCACACATAGATATCCATTTCGCAGTAGTCATCGTTCGGATCCGGAAGTGGGTTCATGACCTCGGGTGACGTAATCTGCCCTGTCTCGTTGAGGCTGTCCGTGACATAGGTCGTGACGTTGCAGAAGACAAGGGTCTTTGAGTCCACCAGATTTTCTATGAGTCGAACCATAACATAACGTTTTCAGTAGATATCTATGCTCATTTACAAGGTCCATAATTATGATAATTACAGTTCACTCATTAACTCCGCCACCGCGCGTACTCTGACAGTGCCCGTTCCAAGCCTGGAGAAAAAGGGCGACGCTAATTATCTTTGTTACGACACAGTTTCGTGAAGCAGGAACTAACCAATCACTACACGTTTATTTCAACATTAGTCTTCAGAGGTCGTTTTTCACTTTGATCCAGTTTGACCAGTATCCTGATCCGATAAAGACGGAAGGTTAGCGCCATTATTTGACGTTTTAAAGCTTTTAATTAAGCACGCGTTGAAAGGTTAGTAGCAATGGCATTCTCATTGGTTTGCTACATGTATCTAATATTATCTCTAGCTGCAAGTCGTTGCCACCTCGTAACTCTTATCAACCTATACTTCTGCAGCACTAGCTGTTATTCACATTTACGGAGAAAATGCTTAGACCATAGTTTATTCAAATTCTGAAGAACGGCGTAATTTCTTAAGAACCAGTAAGCTAAGAAATGGGAAACTAACTGCTGATGATTGTCGTTTACTTTCTTCAGCTCATTTTCATCCTCAGAGAGAACATTTTTTCCAACAAGTTTATTTAAAGCTCACACCAGGATATTAACAAACAGTCAAACTATAATAAGCTATATTTTAACTTTGAGATTACTCACTGTTTTCGAGAATGGAGCATGAAACAAATAAGAAGCAGGTCCACCGGAGCGCTGACAATAAATAAAAGACACGCTGAAGTATTATTGCACCTTTGCAACCGAGTATAATATAAAACCAACTTCGCAGTTGAAAGGCAAACTGCCCAGACTTAACACCAATAAGTTTCAGAATGTGTACAGACTGGGAACTCTGCATTGGTTCTAGCGTGTACTTTTGTATTTTGGGTTTCGCACGTTTCTTCAGCGCTATAAAGTTTCAATTCTGATCAGCCATACTGCCTTCGTTTAATTGAAGTTCCATCCATCCGTCCATCCATCCATCCATCCATCCATCCATCCATCCATCCATCCATCCATCCATCCATCCATCCATCCATCCATCCATCCATCCATCCATCCATCCATCCATCCATCCATCCATCCATCCATCCAACAATCCATCCATCCATCCATCCATCCATCCATCCATCCATCCATCCATCCATCCATCCATCCATCCATCCATCCCTATCCATCCATCCATCCATCCATCCATCCATCCATCCATCCATCCATCCATCCATCCATCCATCCATCCATCCATCCATCCATCCATCCATCCATCCATCCATCCATCCATCCATCCATCCATCCATCCATCCATCCATCCATCCATCCATCCATCCATCCATTCGTCACTTTATAGGCCTCTTGTAATATTCATGCAGGCCTAACCCAGTTGAGTTCACGTAAAATTATTGAAATAATATTTCCAAGAACGACATCATTTGCTACGACTATAGTTCATAGAATGTACTCTGGGCCTCTTACTCATGGTCTGCATGAAAAACGATCGTATTGTATTTGTGCACATACACTGATTGCGGCGAAGGCCTAGGCCTATCTTACGGCCGCTGAGCCTAGCAGTCGGGGAAATCCGTGATGCTGGGGCTCCCCCGCATCACACGCCGCCTACTTAACTTTTCGTCCGCGCTATTGTCGAGTAATTGTAAATGTAAAAAATTTCGTCAGCGACTCTATGGCTTTGACTCTGCATGTTGCGATTAACAAAAACTCGAAACACATTATGCAAACACAATTTGCTGTCCTACCAATCCAAACAACAAACTACATGTATCACATCTAAAGTAACCGTAGAGAAACACAAATTACCAGCCTATTGATCAAAGCCAAAGATATCAAGTCTAATCCTTATAATAAGTAACACAAACCCAAGCACAATCTACAGAATATTATCTCGCAACCAAAGCACAACTAAATGAACGGTCGTAACACATCATGTAATAACAAAAATAGTTTACCTCTGATGTAATTGATGTCCATTTCAATTAATTTTTGGCAGAAATGAACAGAACGTCTAGTAGGTCCAACTGCCCTAAACAAGATAAATAACAACTTAGATCTAGCCTAACTTGAATGCAGACTAATAACTTTAACTTGGCCCTATTCGCTAACCTGAAACGTAACAGACGATTCTGTTCTCAAAGGACACAGCCGTAACTGCGGCAAAGGCTTACTGAATCCTCGCTCACGAGTGCTCTGTAATACTAGCAACGGTGTGTTCATTGAACTAGGCCTATATTCGATTCAATGCAGCTGCGGCTTTCAACATTGCGGATCCTCATAGGGCCAAAGATCAGCACCAATATTAAAAGCTCCGCCCATTGACAATTCAACTAAAGGTTGCCTGTTGCTACGCGATCTGTGGGTGGTGACCACCTAAAACAGAGGCGCCAACTATAACTAAACCGAGACCCACCAGTAATAATGCATCACATGACACAACGATCTCTGATCTCAGTGAAAACTACGTTTCAGCAACCGGCTCTTGTAACTCTAGTCACAAATTGTAATTGTAATCACATATTTATATATAGCGCATTTTCAGAATCAAGAGAGACGCTCCTCGTGTGTTAATTCGTAAGTTAGCACAAAATAGGTCCTACGCCTAAATTAGTATTTAAAGAGAACATCCCTAGTCCTTATGAATTCCAGACATTTGGAAATTTCCCAGCCGACGTTGAAGTTCAGTGTATGCTTAGATCAGAGGCGAACTGGGCGGTTATTAAGACCGGATACTTTTCGTTCGCGACTATTTGTTGAATATCTTGAGGAAGCTCTCACACCGCAGATAATGGTGTCTTTCTCGCTTAAAGATGACTGCTGTGTAAACCTCCAAAACAACTCCTCCCAAAGAGGTTGCGAATACCCGATTAGACCTGCTATAATAGTGGCTAGTATACGGGCCTAGCCTGATTAGGTGCCATAGTTGAATCTTCATGAGTACAGGTAATAGCGAACAACGCATCTTAATCGCTATTAAATCCCCAAAAGTCGCTGAGACGAAATTGCAAAAAGAATAAAGTAGGCTACTGTTAGTGATCTACACACTAGTTGAGTGACTTTATCCCAAACCGATGGATGGAGTACCTATTGTGCCAAATTAGATATTTCTAGTATTTCGACTTTCGAGGAAGAGGTGTGAACTGGTAATCAATGACGATTCATGAGTATATAAACGGAAGCCAAGTAATAAAAACTGTAACTCAGCTCGTGGACACGTTTTGACGACCTCTGTCTAAACTTTCTGAGTTATGACGGACTTTTCGCTTTTTGATTGGATTGTTTAGTCATCGGCATTTTGATGGTATTAGATTTTCTATGAGTTGAGCAAAATCTTTACGACCTATTGTGGTTAATGACGAGTTGTTTGAGCCTCCCAGTTTTATCGCATCTTTACAAGTTTAGAAGCCAATCCTCGAGAAGTTGAAAGATGGAGGTTACTCACTGACGTATAGCCCCTAAATGAAATGCTCATGACCGGGTAAACCCCTAAGGATTCACACTAGTTCAAATTTATTTACTCTTCAAAACCGCCCTCAGCGATAACTGTAAGCCAAGAGGAGAATCTAAGAGGCCAGTTCCTGATTTTTGCATGGTAGCACTAGCATCCCTTACGCTTAGGGCTTTGAAGGTCTTGCGTATTGTAGAAATGGCGCTGCAGAAATTTAATAAAATAGATATGATTAGATAGCTGGGCGAATGATAGTAGTTATTATTAAGAGGATAGACCAGTGTGAAAAGGCGAGGGCAGGAGGACATGGAAGTAGGCACATGAATTTTTAAATGATTGAGAGAAAGTCTGAGTGGTTCTTATGATGCATGAAATGCAGCCAAAGAGCTGCCGATGTCATTCGTGTTAACTATAGTACGAAAATAAAATTGTTGTTACTGGAATATATTTTGAGCAGGAGCTGTAAGCCACCGCTTCATACTGTGCTTTTCAGCAATCGTAATATTGATAAGCATAATGAAGCTAGATGATGCTGGGGTGCGGGGAGGGGAGGAGGGGAAGAGGACGACCGAGAAGAAGATGGATGGATGAGATACATGAGACGATGAAAAATGAAGCTTCTGGAGCTGAGATAGGCGAGCGAGAGATCGGAACACGTGGAAAAGGTTGACTATGTCGCTAGGATTCATCGAATCGACGGCACAAGGTTGACAAGGTGATAATGAAGCACTGCAGAAAATTAAACAGTGTACAATTAAACAGCACGGTTCTCCCACCAGATAGGCCTAACCCTGGCGGCTGCTTGCTACTTCTATCGAGCGTTTAAGTTGTTCTGTCATTTTTTCGCTCAGAAACCGTCGTGCGAATAAATTCCAGCTTCCAAACACAAGAAAGGGTTAATAAAATATAATCGTTCAATGTACATATTTTTATAGTAGATTTCTAACAACTGATCGGAAGCCTTTGATTGATCTTCTCGTGTGCGCGTGTGGCAGCCACCGGTGACACTTTAGTTGACTGTGCATCGTTTTGCTAACTGATGCAATCAGTGACATTTGACTTCATATAGGCTACCGCTTATCAGTTTTGCTCTCTGATTTGGCGCTATAAAAATGTTCAATTACAATTGATCAAATTTTCAGGTTGCCTAAAGTCAAAGACATCTGATTCCTGCTCGGTAAAAAACATTATTTCAAACGCAATGCCGCCGCATGGTAGCAGACTTTATTGTCTCTGTCAGACTGTCTTATCGCCGCTGCATTGTTTTCTGTCTATATGAAAGTAGACGAGTGGCTGCTGGTCGATAAAATGTGTATGGCGGAGTATGGCGGAGGTGAATCATCCTTTGGGTCTGGAGGGCATCCACGAGCACCAACGACTGTCGAGTACGGAGGTGGAGCTGGAGGTCCTGGATTCGTGAAAACCTAAATCATTCAATCAATCGTTCAATTGATTTATTATTACTAACTACTACTAGTAGTAAATAATAGAAGGTCGAGAACAGATTCCTGTGGGAAATCAGCAGTGCAGAAAGAGGAATCAGACCGAGCAGTATCAATACCCACTTGCTGAGACCGATTGAAGAGATATGAAGAAGCTGTCCAGTTTAAGGCAGTGCCAGAGATATCGAAGCTCATATATATACTGAGTCTAGATAATAGTAGCTGGTGGTCGACAGTGTCGAAAGCAGCACTACGGTTGAGACTTACTGGGAGGCACGCCTTTTCTTTTCAGATAGGTCTAAAGTTTGACAGGCTGGTCATGTCCAGGTGAGGTTTCTTAAGTAAATTCACATTTAAAACAGGATAATAGTATAATAGTATATTCCTTTATTGAACTCTTGCTGTCACACCACGGCCAGCTACAGAGATAAAAGATAAGTGTCAGACAAAAATAATTCAATCGGGCTGTTCAGATGTGGGGACCTTGATGGAAAAACAGCCTTCAGTAAACGACAAGTTGGTTAAATGAGCAATAAGGTAGGAGTAAACATTGGAACAAGACACGATAAGTAACGTAGGTATGAAGTCAATGGGAAGGATATTGGGGCAATATAAATGTATGATTAAGATTAGACAAGATTTATTATGCATTATAAGCAGATATCGTCGTCATAAGAATAAAATTAATAATTCTTGAGCGCTATTAAGTGACCGACTTTCAGTCATATAGTCAGTCAACTTCGACGCTCAAAAGGCAGACGTATTTCGTACAAGTTTAATTGCCTTTGAGATTTGTGGTCCCACGGTGTGAAAAATGTTTGACTGAAGTGCACACACGACCACTACAGTTCAATAAAGGGACAAAGATGTGGCATTCCTTATTTTTGGCGACGTTGAGTTTGTTTTCCAGCTACAGCACAATCTGTTCAGTAAGTACATATATAGTCAGCCAACATACTAAAATAGGCTACATTTGTGGTCCCACGGTGTGAAGAATTAGTGCAAACACGAACAACTACTGAGTCTAGATAATAGTAGCTGGTGGTCGACAGTGTCGAAAGCAGCACTACGGTTGAGACTTACTGGGAGGCACGCCTTTTCTTTTCAGATAGGTCTAAAGTTAGTCCAATTGACGCTTTAACACAGTAGTAGTCTAAAAATGTGAATGTCACTGGATTGGAGAAACCGTCATTTCGCTTTATATAGCTCCTACCTAACCCACATCTTAAAGGTTTATTTCGGTGGACCTATGTTAGAATCTGTTAAGTAAGCCTATTTAAACAATTATTTTGTGTTGTTTTCTTACCGGGTTGTCATAGAAAAAGAAGTCGAGATATGATGGCGGCAAGTCCATGACTGAAGTAGTCGGATCCCGCGCATCTGCTGAAAATAACTATTGTTCTTTAGTCTATATAACAGCAGGTTCGGGTGCACTTGTCAAATGATTATTATCAAATTAAATAAATTGCACTGAACTGTGCATATATTTTATAATAGAACCTGTGTCTTTTCGAGCTATGTTACAAATCGGGTAAATTTATGGTTCGAATCCGATCGATTGAATACCTCAGTGTGGCAGACAGCAAAAATAATCGTCTGCAATGTCAATTTGATCTATTGTTTAAGCTATAGGCCGACGCCTTTTCCGACCAAAGAAATAGACAGTAATAGGTTGAATATCATATCTTTGGGATTTAAGTAGTTAGATTGCTTTGGTCCTGCGCTATGGTAATTGTTCAAGTACACTTTGCATTAGTTCAACTGAAAATGAGTAAATTACGTTTTAATACAAATTAGGATAATAATTGTCGATTATGAAATTTTTCCTTTTGAATGCGGCTGGTGCAGCGCAGCCCAACATAATTGACACTTTTTACCAACCAATCTTCTTTGCGATATGTTCCAATAAATAATACGCATAGCAACATGGACTACCTTCCTGTGCCCCAGCGCAAAGTAACTTTTAACTCTTACGTGAAACTGGTTGGTCGGAGAATATAGCTCCTTCATATCTCTAAACCCTCTTTAGACCTACCTCGGTCTCTTCACCCCCTGGTCGCTCCACTCTCCCAAGTTTTGCCTATGTTGGCCCTCTACGTAGTTGGAACCGTCGTCCACAGGAATTGCGGCTTGAGCTCCCCCCAATCTTTCTCTTCTGAAGTCCATTCTATTTGTGAATGAGAGCACTTACTTGGATCGGGAGAGCCTGTGAATCGTTGAAAGGATCTTCATTAAATGTTCGATTGCAATTACAATTAAGAAACTTGTGAGCGCTAGAGAATTTAATTAAAGCTTCATGAAGGTTGGAGGATTAGGCCGAAATAAAATTAGAATCATGTGCTGGTAGACTATTTGAGGTATCTAAAAGAGTCGTGACCTCCATTGATACACGCATTACTTTATAGCCCAATAATATAGCCTAAAGGCCTAGTAGTAGGCTACGAAGTATTGGCGACTTCATTTTCTTAGCAACGGCATATGAGGACGTAATCGTAATCGTAATCTCCAAACTTCATAAGGCGCCACTCGGGTGGCCAGTCCTCTCCCTCGTCGTCTGACCTTCCCATCGACATTGTACAGTCAGTGTACTTGTTATAGCTGAGTTGGCTAGGGGGCGCAGTTGGAGCTGAAATCTCGATCCAAATTTCTGCTCTGGCGGGGATTTGAACCACCGACCTCTCCATTGACAGTCCAGCACGCTAACCACTACACAATCAAACAACACTAAAGCCAACCGCAGTAGACTGAGTTTTAAATATTCCTCTTTGCTTCTGATTAAATTCGTTTTATTTCTAAAGGTTCTAACATTTCCTAACAATAGATCCCATTTCATACCATTAGTAACATTTCCACCAGTGCTCCGTTCTTCCGATGGCGTCTCGTCCTCCTCCGGCACTCCAGGCGGATAGCAGCATTTAGGGCAGCAGTATATGATACATAGGATGGGCCAGACTATGATTATGATGATGATTACAATCGGTACAACAAACGATACAACAACAATCACATTACGATTGTTGCCAGAATTGTCAGAATTGCTCCACTGGGTCGTCGCATTCGTCGTTGAGGTCATTGAGTTCGTTGTAAATGCTGCAGTAGAGAAAATGTTGAATAACTATGCAACAATGATAGCCTACCAAAATACTGTGAAACAGAGTGTTTTTCACTTGCGGCTGTTCAATCAAGATTCAACAATTCAAATGTGCATGGAATCTAAAACTATTTTCAATAATAATAATAATAATAATAATAATAATAATAATCCTACTAATAATCAAATCAAATCATATCAAAACTTTTTATTGAAGCCATGTCAAATAAAAATCACATAACATTTAACAAAATAATAAAAATAATATGGCTCGACTACTAGGCCAAATGTTAAGCTTCAGCCATAATAAAAAAAATCGGTTCCGCCTTTCATAGTAGGCTAAATCCTGGCCACTCGCTGCAAAATTCAGGCACATTGAATTATATTAACATGCACAACTTTAGAGTGATTTATACACGGCTATAATATTATAAGACCAAATTACAACCGGCTAATAGCATAATATTCTAGGTCTAGGAATTTTAAGGCGTTTGTCTTACAATCTGTATTAACTTGCACAAGATGTGGCGTACAGCTCAGCATCCTGAAACTCTTCATTGTATTGCTGCCCACAGACGATTCATTATAAGTAAGTAAGTAAGTAAGTAAGTAAGTATATTCTTTAATAAAACCAAGTGCATATCCGCACTCTGGTGTACATACATCTTAACAACAATCAACAGTTAATGTCAATACGAGTACAACATTCTAACAATAAACGTCTTTCGCTGTAAATTATCTGAAAGTCGTGCGATCGCGGTCGCAGGGTATATTGTTGGGGCTTTTTTGGTGAAAGTATATGCAGTACGTGGCCCTGGTTCATCAGGACCGCAGAGAAAAGACGGGTGTCAGCCTCACGACAAAGTAGCTCAAATTTTGGGTAGTCTTCAGGAAGATACCGGAGGCGGATCAGCTTGCTTATTACTGATTGAAGTCGGCATCTATCCTGCTGCGTTTATATCGTTCTTCCATAATAATCAGACTGATTCAGGTTCCAGTTCCGAATTTTCCCAAGCTGGGAATTGCTTCCTGACATAGGCCTACTTGGATAATATCTCAGCATTTTCGAGCAAGTGACCGGTGACAAAAAGTCTGGTACTGTAATGTAGTCTTATTTTACCAACGTCAGTCAGTCATTGACAAAGAAATTGACTGCAGCTGCTATTTCATTGACCAAATTGGTGGCGTTCCAAATGTTATTGTAATTAGTAACTTCTATTGAGCCGGTGACTTTTATATATATCTTCGTTTAATAGTACAGACTGACAAACCGCAGCGAGTTACATTATAGAAAGGCAGACAAATCTAATGTATGGGATACATTTGCTAATGCACAAGGAGCTAAGCGATGGTAGACCCCAACTAAGTTTAACATTTGTAAAGATTTGGAGATTCGGCAATTCTGGATGAGCAATCTAGCCATTGGCTGATGCCTTGGTTATTATATACCGATGTGATAGAAGTTACTAGTTTAAAAGAAAGGTCTTTTAGGTGTCTCCCGAACACGTTCGTAATGAAAACGCACATTCCGCATAACACTGTGAGCACTTTGTGTTATGTGGTAAGTGTGTAAATTTTACTCACATTCAGGATATGTCCAAGCAAAATCAGCGTAGAATCCTGTACGTGTTCTGGGCAATGCATCCATTTTGAAGCGGATGTGAAAGCCGGAACCACTAATTACAGGAAGGCTAATGTTCCAAGTAGTTAATGAAGATTCGGACGTTGGGCCAGTCCGGACTTCCAGCGCGACGGACGCTGAAAACAGGCAGCAATACAGTAAGAAACGAGCGAATAACCTCTGCACAGAAATCATTGCATTGAAGTCCTGTTCAGCAAGAAACCTATCCAAGTTGGCAAGCATGGTTACAAGACATTGAACTCTAGCCAATCACTGTATTTAATATTATCAGTCAGTCCGCATTCCTCTCTCTCTCTCTCTCTCTCTCTCTCTCTCTCTCTCTCTCTCTCTCTCTCTCTCTCTCTCTCTCTCTCTCTCTCTCTCTCTCTCTCTCTCTCTCTCTCTCTCTCTCTCTCTCTCATATATATCTCTCTCTGTCTTTCTCTCTGTCTCTGTTTCTCTCTCTGTCTCTCTGTCTGTCTGTCTCTGTCTGTCTGTCTGCCTGTCTCTCTGTCTGTCTCTCTCTCTCTCTCTATCTCTATCTGTCTGTCTGTCTGTCTCTCTCTGCCTGTCTGTCTCTCTATATTTTAATATATATATATATCTCTCTGTGTCTGTCTGTCTGTCTCTGTCTCTGTCTCTCTCTCTGTAGGAATCTAGGAACAACAGGAAATTGAAGTTCATACTTTTTATCACTTCTTAGTCACGCTGTCAGAACTCTAGCAATGTGACTGAACAAATTGAGATATTATCTTAATTGAGGGTAATTATTATTAACTCACTCATGTTCATTATACGGTATATCGTGAATGTCACGTTGGCTCCTAAATCGATTAGTTCGGCATTGAAAATGACCCAGACATAGTCGTATACACCCCCCGAGAGAAAGATCATATCCATGAATATCTGGCCACTCCAGTCGATATCGTACACTTTGAGTCCCACTGAAACATTTGAAAATATTATTCAATTGATATAATATTATATAATTAATCATATACTTTTTGTCCGTATTTGAGTCGGGAGCGCCTCTGAGTAGTCCTCCTGAAGGGGCGCTATATAAATTTATGAATGAATAAATGAAGGAATGAATATACTGTAATATCAAACCGATGATGGCTTGATACTAAGTGAGAAGTTCAAATGTATGACCATTTGAAGAAAAATTAGGCAAGTGTTTTAAAGAAAACGTCTTAAAGACCTCACTTTCAGTCCCAGTTATTCAAACTGACGGTTTTCTTACTTTTTCTTTCATGCACTTTTCATATTTTACTTTCTCTGCTTTATCGAGCATGAAATTAATAATATTTCGATGGCCATTTGTTTCGTCTGTCTCCAGGTTCTTTTAAGAATTCGCCTTTCCACTTCCTCTACTCTATTAGGCACAGGAAATGTTTCAATCATCATTTCCCCGTCTCCATATTTTTTTAGTCCAGATTGTTTAAAGACTTTCCCTTCTTCTGCTTTTTGATAGCCTAATTAGGCTAGCCTACTTTTCCGTATAGTTGGAGCTTTATTCATAGGCTAGCTATTTGCATGGGCGCCCGCAGATATTTTTGCAAGATGGGGCAAAACACAATGATTAGGATTAAATAAGGAAAGGGCAATGAGGTTTGATGGGAGGAATCAGCACTCGGCACGAAGTCATAACGTATATCATCATAATAACAGAAAACGACATGGGTAGGCTACGCTGTAGCTATAATTAGAACAAAATTTTATTCTTAAAGTTACATTTCTCAGTTTATCCTTGTATAGACCTCATTAGTATCATTAGCGCTATAGTGAGAAGAAATTTGTTAAACACCAAAAGTAATAGTTAAAATTAATGAGTATTAATTTTCCCAGAGTGCAAGTGCCCCGCTTGCCCCTATGTGCGGACGCCCATTGCCATTTGCAACTTTCTGTTCACTACGTGAGAGCATAATCGCAAAAGTTTAAAGAGAGGGTTGACCTGTAAACGCCTCTTGAATAACTGTATTCTGTCAAATCATTGAGTTTGCGAAATTATGGTATAGACGCAACGTGGTGATAAAAAGGCACTTGCTGCCTGCGGGTGTGTTTGTATATGTTACAGGCAATGTGTAAAATCAGGGATTTTGTAAAATGCCTGAAATTTGATGATGAAAATTTGACAGATTGCCTGAAAGTGACGAAAATTATCGAAGTTTTACAAAATACCTGAAAAACCAGGGATTTTGTAAAATCCCTTAAATCTGATGATTACAGGCAATGTGTAAAATCAGGGATTTTGTGAAATTTTTAGGCAATTTGTAAAATCCCCAATTCACTCGGGCACTTTATAAAATCCGGGGATATAAAAAACCAGGGATTTTGTAAAATCCCATAAATCTGATCATGTCCGCCTTTGGCTGCATGTCCGACGTGTCCGCCGGCTATGTTTCAAGTCATGTGGTCCTTGGCCGTGACTTGTTTGTTCCCTTCCCCTTAGGAGCCTAAATAGAGCTTCGAGTTGTCGTGACGGATTGTCAATTAATAAGAATAAATAAATAATAAATAAATAAATAAACAAATAAAATAAATAAATAAATGCAATTAAATTTATTTATTTAATTTAATTAATTAATTAATTAAATTTAATATATAAATAAAAAAATAAAATAAAAAATAAAATAAAAATAAATAAAAATAAATAATTAATTAATTAAATTATTAATGATCTAATTAATTAAATGAATTACATAATTAAATTTATTTATTCATATAATTGTTTATTTAATTTTATTTTTTTATAAAAAATAAAATAAATAAATAATTATATAAATAAATTTATTTATTCATATAATTATTTATTTAATTTTATTAAATAAATAGAAATAAAAATAAATAATTAATTAATTAAATTATTAATTATTTATTTAACAATTTATTAAACAATTATATGAATAAATAAATTTAATTATTTAATTCATTTAATTAATTAATCATTAATAATTTAATTAATTAATTATTTATTTTTATTTATTTTTATTTTATTTTTTATTTTATTTTTTATTTATATATTAAATTTAATTAATTAATTAATTGATTAAATAAATAAATTTAATTATGTTTATTTATTTTATTTATTTATTTATTTATTTATTCTTATTAATTGACAATCCGTCACGACAACTCAAAGCTCTATTTAGGCTCCTAAGGGGAAGGGAACAAACAAGTCACGGCCCCGACCACATGACTTGAAACATAGCCGGCGGACATGTCGGACACCAAGCCAAAGGCGGACATGATCAGATTTATGGAATTTTACAAAATCCCTGTTTTTTATATCCCGGGATTTTATAAAGTGCCCGAGTGAATTGGGGATTTTACAAATTGCCAAAAAATTTAACAAAATCCCTGATTTTACACATTGCCTGTAATCATCAGATTTAAGGGATTTACAAAATCCCTGGTTTTTTCAGGTATTTTGTAAAACTTCGATAATTTTCGCCACTTTCAGGCAATCTGTCAAATTTTCATCATCAAATTTCAGGGAATTTACAAAATCCCTGATTTTTTCAGGGATTTTGTAAAGTGCCCGAGTGAATTGGGGATTTTACAAATTGCCTAAAAATTTCAGGCATTTTACAAAATCCCTGATTTTACACATTGCCTGTAACATATACACTACTAAACGCTGCAGAGACATCTACGCGTAAAAGAAAAAGCCCCATTAGAGCGCCACATAGGCTACATCGATGCACGTATGCCTAAGTGCATGCATACGTGCATAATATTATATATAAATTCATACTTATTTACCTACTTACCTACCAATCTACCTACCTACATACGTATAAACATGGACACATGTATAGACGCATGTATGCGGTTTAGATAGCTAAATCATTGAAGTCGCGCCTTAAAGAGTTCCTTAAAATTCGCTCTAAATCTTTTGACGAATAAATAACATTTGCTGTTAAATAGCTAATTAAATGAGGAGCCAAAATGAAGAAAATAATTACTTTGATCTGTGTACGATCTTCTGAGATCTAGAAACGAAAATTATACGTGTTAGGCTACATCATGCAGTGCGCTGCAAAGACGAAAATGAATAGTGTAGAGTTCATTTCTTTGCTTTATTCTCAGTCGGTCTACTAATCTACTTCATGGAATAGTCTCCATAGGAGACGGAAAGAAAGGGTATACGAGGGTCGTTCTTAAATCTGCACTGGTAAAACAGTACGGTACTGTTGTTAATTAAGCTTTAAGTTTTACATTACGCACATTGATTTTTCACTATTTCTCAATGGTTTTTAGAATTTTAATTGTGCTAGTAGTCTGGTTTTGAATTAGTTTAAATGGTTTAGTATTTTTCATTGCTTTAGCAGTTTCACCGTTAGCATATTTTCTTAGATTTTTTCATGGCATGGGCCATTGTCCATTGTGTTTGCGTCTATTTGTTAATCGGCTTTTATAAAAAGTCGATGAATTTGCGTAAAATAATGAAATAATGAATAACTAATGAGGAGTGACCTGATTGATAAAATACTATCATCATGTTCCAGTTTGTTTACGAAAGTCAGCACCTTAATATCTTATTTGCTTGTATTCCATGAGATACACACGATGTTTAGTTAGCAGATCTGTTCTTTAAATGTTAGACATTGAAGAAGTACTCAGCCCAAGTCTTACCTGTACTGAACGCGTACGTGTACTCGGCTTTGAATCCGATGTAGTTTCGCGTTGTGTCTCCAAATCCTGTATCAAAAATGACGAGAAGTGCAGGACCCGATGAATAGGCAACAGGCCGCTCTTTAGCTTGAAAGTATAAGGCACGGATATTCTTATCCGAATAACTACCATTGGGGTAAATCTGTTAAAACAAACAAGTCATCTGGCACAATGTAATAAACTTAGTTATAAATTTATTCTGCAGGAAACCGAAGGAAAAAGAAAAGGAAAACACGGATATTTACTCGGTTAACAGTTACTGCAAAGGCAACAGCGGCATGTCAAATAACATACTTTGAACACTGATATCTAGAATGCTAGGCAGGCTACTTGGGTATTGCCAAGTAAAAGAAACATTCAATGCAAACAAGAGAAAGTTTTTCTAGAATTTGAGTTACATCAGCAGAGGAAACAACATATAATAAATCAGAGTTAGTTCACATACAGCTTTGCGCAGTAAGACAACAGAACTATTGAAGTCATTTTTTAATTTAATTAGGTTAAATAGCCATTATTACTGCTTTTGCACTATCGAACAATTAGAAAGTAGAGAGTTTTATCAGGAATTTGTCTTCACCTTGTCACCTTGTGCCGTCGATTCGCTGAATCCTAGCGACCGTCATAGTCAGCCTTCATGCGTTCCGATCTCTCGTCGCCATTTGTCTTACTTATAATAATTATTATTAGGGAGGACATTTTATTCATGCGTTCGTTCAGTGTCGATTTTATCACATGACCAAAAATAGATCTATATAGGGCGGTAAGAATTATTAGTGGGGCCCAATACTTGGCAGAAAGTTGTCATCTATGTAAGTCCCTAAGACTCTTAACAATGTATGACATTTACGAGATATCCTTGATTGACCAGTACTGATAATAGAGCATGATATTGACGATATTTAATAGACAGTAGATTTCACTTCTATACTGTATGGTTATTTTAGTTCTACTGTATATCTTAGTACATATCGTTGACGAATCCTTGTGATTCGTTTGCTATCTGAGACACAACGTTGAAATTTTCTAGGTTATGGCACATTAAGTGTAAACTTTCAACATGTTGTAAACATTAAGTTTGTACTAACTTGATTACTTGTTTGCATAACAGTTACTGACTACTGTTTATGCACATGTGAACGATTCAAATAAACTTCAAAGCTTCAGACAGACTAAAACAGTCAGAAAACATAACATGCGACAAACCGTGAGTTTGCTGTACTTGGATAAGTACAAGTCAGTGAAGGACAAACGTATAATTCCATCATCATAACTTAATATGGCGTGACCCTGAATATGAACTGGAAAAGGGTTCCGTTGGAAGCGTAGCGATTGGGAAAACCAGGACTGGAAAAATTTCCAGAAGTCCCACGTCGAACTTCGTACACCACAGTGTTGGCTGAAATAAAAATAATATGCACGAAAAATGCAACGTTCCCTCGTGAGTCACATGGCTTGCAGGAAATAATTTTACGATTTTGGTTAGCATTGGTTGGGGGGTTTGTAGGGGAATGTAGGGTGATGGGATTAATGGAGGGATGTAACCAAACACCGGTTTATTTTATGTTAAACTTAGATCGTAATCGAATTTCTGATCAATAATAATGGAAGATGATGAAAAATTGAAACATCGTTCATACGTTATAATCGAAATAAATCTCAATGATATAATCGCACGCAACATAATTCATTTGTATGTTGAATGTATGCGTGTATACGCATACATAAATAGTAGGCTATGTGTGCATGCATGCATGTATGCGATTAGGCGATCGTTTAGGAATACACAAGGGTGAATGGGAATAGATCAGAAGTAACTCTTTTAGTTTCATTCAATCATTGTCAGTAAGAATTCATCAGGTTTGTTCTAGAATTCATAACATTGGATCGGACTCACTTAGTCTGCAGATGGCGAAGAAAATGTTCACGAGGCATATGTGACTGACAACTACAATCAACAGCATACCATCATCGTAACAGTCTTTACTACTGTATTAATAATAATTAATTTATTACTTTCCAGTTGACAATTGTGCGACAAGGTGGTGGGTGATCAATCGACAGAGCATTTTGGTCTGTGAAATAAAGGATTTCGCAGACATAGGCTTACTTAACATATATTCATGTTTATTATAAGTTCAAACTGACACACCGCAGTATGATTACAAGTCGTAGTATAAACGGATGATTACAAGTTATTACAGGAGTCGAATGTAACTATATGGCAGCCATGCAAGGTGCCCATCTGTCCTACTGCTCATTTACCATGGTCACTTAGCGACTGGAAGGGTCAGTGGACGTTTGGGAGGGTAGCGGGAATCGATCCCGCGTCCACGCTGATCCTCTGCTCTTCGTGCCGGAGTGTTCCCATTCACCTAAGCCCCCTCCCTCGTTTCGTCTTTGCCTCTTCTGAGCCCATTGACTTATTTAGCGCCTTGGTGAGATTCTTGTAAGGCGCTATATAAATGGCCATATGCATGTGACGCACATGGTCACAAAGGCTTTTTCTTCCTTAACGCATGGTGTCGCTTGAGTATCTAATTTTCCTTTCGTTATTCAATGGACGCCTTTACGCCTCAGTGGGATTCTTGCAAGGCGCAATATTAATGGCCATGCACATACATACATTTATTTCTTATTTATCTGTAAGAAATACCCGCGCAGTGAGCAATAGTAACGCATCTAGCCTCTCTTCTTAACTGCTTAGCGCTTTTTAAAATCGCTCAGTGACATGCATTGGACTCACTGAAATGCATCTAATGCCAATTGCCTTTGAGCTGACTATGAACACTGTTTTATGTCAACGCACTGATGCGTGTCTGATGTCGTGCACGTGTCCATCAGGCGGCTGATATATATGGTAGAAATGACATTGGCCCACATAGCAATGCCACGCAGTCTGGTTTCACACTCTCTTCCTTTACTTCCTCAGATAGAGTTAGAGAACTCTTGATAAATGCGTTCTTAGGACGGCAGTGTGACCTACGCTGTGCGACAGTGCGCTGTGAGGTTTGTTTTAGAATAGCGAGATATCTGTTTTGAATTTAGAAGAGCTCCCAAAGCGCACATTCAAGGCAGGCTCTAAACAACAACTAAAAATATACCAGCAGCGCAAATATTACCCCAGCAAAGTCTAAAAACTACAACACTCAACCAAACTACTATTGTTCCATATCATTTATTGTAGGGACCTACACTGAAAATAACACACGTCCTGGGAGTTGTCACACTTCTATAAACAACATTTCCGAATACCCAGCAACGATATAACTTACTGTATACGGTTAGGAATACAACACCCAACTACACTGACGCGACTCACGTTATACGCTGTATAGAGTACCAAATCCTGAGTGGCCGAGTGGGTTGGTAGCCCGCTCGTCACGCCGGCGGCCCGGGTTCGCTTCCCGGTCGGTCGGTTTATCAGAGATTAATTTCTCGGATCTTTACTGCGGGTGGCTCGGTCGCAATATAAACGTGGAGTACAATACAACACAATACAACACAACACAACATACTGGGGCGCGGTGGTATAGGGGTATGTTCGGTGCCTTGCAGCTGGAGGGTTGCGGGTTCGAATCCACCTCAAAGCCGCCGCGTAGGGACCCTGGGCAAGTCCTTCACTCGCAATTGCTCATGCGCTTCGGCGTGAAACTCCGATTCAGCGTCTGCGCAGTAGTCGGGAGCGCCTCTGAATGGGCAATCTGGTAGGGGCGCTATAACAAGTGTTCAAATACAATACAATACAAAATACCAAATCACACCTCGACTGGCCATAATATTTAATAAAATTATAATTGATGGCATGGTGGAAATGATCTGGCAGTCAATCAATGAACTGAATAACTAAGCAAATGCGTATTGCTTCTTTATAAGATACAATTACACGAATCCTCACAGCAAAATCACCACAGTAGTATCCTTACTTAATATCGTTTATTTAGCGACCCCGTCATATCGACGATGGTAGGCGTCATTACGAGGATAATATATACAGAGTACATAAATGGTCGTGTTTCCACAGTTACTGTAGTATCCAAAGAAGAGCAGGTTTTTATAGGCTTACCTGACATGTATGTCGGTCAATCGGTAGGATATTGATTCCTTTGAAATCGCCTACGGAAGCACAGCCTCAAAACTGTTGGCTAGCAGCTCACCACTAGGCCACGCGTAAACTGCCTACATCGCGCAACATAATGTCATTCCGAAGTATTTTAAAGTTAAAATTTCGCTGCAGTCCAAAACGGTCACTACTGTTTACTGCTTGCCTGTTGACAGTCGTACACGTTTGTTTCAGGGCGAGCAAAGTAAAGGTATGTATTGCTCCGCTCAATGTCGGCCCAGATAACTCAAATTCCCGCTGCTGCGGGTTATTTAACGCCACATTGTTTGCCCCGCCCACTGGGATATTGAATGTTGAAAGCAATACGTGATGCGATAGATCTGCAACGGTATCGATCTGTATGCCTCTAATAGGAAAAAAAATAGTGGTCGAACGCTGTAATTTGTCAGACCCACTACAGCCAAGGGTCAATGTGAGAGACTTGTGGAGTACGTGAACCCTACAGCAAGCTTCACTTTGTTTGCGGCCAGCATAATATTATGTGATCAGTCTTTCCACCGACGGTTCGCCGGCCATACCCTCTGCCTCCTAGGCCTCGCGAATAATTATGAACTGCCCAAAAAGATGACCAAAATTTCATCTCTCGGATTTTATATAAGACCATTCGGTCCATTCGGGCTGTATAGTGTTAACTTTCGATATCAAAATCGGCAGGAACTGATCGTGTTAACTGTATTATTTTCCCCCCTTCCCATGTATACTATTATAGTTGCGGTATGTCAACTCGGTATTTTCAATAAACGATATCTACTAATCGCGGATACGAAGGTTCTTCTATTTGTTTCCTGCCAACTTATGTGTTCCATTCTGAATTGATTTTTCTCGATTCTGTTTCCTGCCAATGTATATAACCCATCGTAGGTAGGAATGTTCTCTACCTTAATTTCTACCAACTTATATGATTAAAATTATATTAATAGGGCCTACGTTCTTAACTCTGTTTTCATCTAATGGGTTCTGACCTGTTGCATTGGAGAGATCTAAGGAGAGACGGTAGAACAGTCTATTGAGTCAAAGGCCACATATAACCGAACAAGAGGATTTCCGTCCTCCACTACCCTTAGTATTTAATCCTTTTGCACTGCGATAGTAGTTACAGATTTATGCAGAATCTATTAGAATTCTTATTTTCTTCTCTCGCCGCAGTTCTGAACTCTTCCGACCGAATATACGACTCCATCCTCTGCATATTCCAGCAACTGGTATTCTATTCCCAACGCGTTATATGGTTATTCGCCTCCAGAGCGTTATTAGGCGATGTTATGTTGAAGACGGACTCCTCTCTGTTGTCTCTCAGGCAACCAGACAAGGACCCCCACTGGACATCGATCTCTGGACAACCTCTGTGATACGACGCAGCGCTCCTGAATAAGTTGGAGCCCTGCGCTTAGCTTTAGAGTAGCGCTTCAGAAATTTTGAGTTTACGATTACCATAACGAATTTAGAAAAATATTTGGTTTAATAGCCAACTAGACAGCAGATCTTTGTTCAAAACACAATTATTATAGAAGATTACATTAAAACAGAAATCTGAGTAAAATGCACACATGTACTGGTAACGCAGTCGTTGTAACGTTGATTCGCTTTCGAGAGGTTCCGTAGACAATTTATTGCATATTGACGCATAGAAACACTTTCCTGTAAACTCATAGTACATACATAACTGAGAAAGTGTCAAATCTACAGCCAACAACAGTATTAGAAAATTGGATTAGCTTGGAGTTAGGAAAGAAATACGTTTATAAAATCTAAGACTTGGAACGTAAGAAACTATTCCACACTGGACAGAGGAATTGGAAACACGGAGTTCATGTGCTAATGTCAATGGTATCGGCTTCACTGTAACCAGTTTCTTTGGACGGCCTAAATCGTTGCCTTACTGCAACTGTCTTTCGTGATTCCGTGCGATCTCAACATTGACCGTTACCAGAGATTAGCGCATCCGTTGATCCACCGGTTCTCTGCTCTCCAGAATGACGTGGACTGGTTCTCTGCTCTCCAGAATGACGTGGACTGGTTCTCTGCTCTCCAGAATGACGTGGGCTGGTTCTCTGCTCTCCAGAATGACGTGGGCTGGATCTATTCTCTCGAGGCGGCTGCATACTGGCCGTTTCCTCTGAGAGAAGATAAGGTGGAGGGGGTGCTGAGGGTTCAGCAGATGCAAGTGGTTTTGCAATTTCTTCGTACGGTGGTGGGGCTGGTTGCCCAGGCGACGTCGTGAAACCCTAAATCAAGCAGTCATTGATCCACGTAACAATTAGTCTAATCAAGCGTCAAGCAATTAACAGTCAATAAATGATTGAATAAATGAATTCTTTGCACCCGTCATTCAAACGAATAAGCCATGTTCAAGCACATGATGGCCGAGTTCATATTAATAGTATGGCTAATATAGAAAGTTACCTATGAATCGAGGATAAATTCTTTACAGAGAACAAAAATAGGCTGCTCACCTGTATCTAATTCAAGGTTGGTCTAATTACTAATTAGGCTAGTCTAAAGACTGATTGGACTTGATGTTTCAGAACATTTATCTCGTCCGTCTCAACCACATCAGCATCAACTTGACGCAAGAGCTACTCTGCATATCAATTAATGTAGAGCGCCTAGTCTCAGCTGCGAGAATTTCCAACCACATAATAGCCTTACATTGTTATTCGCTAGTCTCTCATGTTCGGAGAAATTGTCACCGCAAACGCAACCACCTGCATTCGTGGAATTCGAAAAAGGCCTCAATTGTTACTCAGAACTGGGCCTCGGTGGAAAGGCTTTTGTGTCTGCATTTAATGGCAATAGGAGTAGCATTTCAAGTTTTCTATTGCCATGCAAAGGTTGACTCGCCTAGTGTCAAGGAGTGTACAGGTTCGTACCTCCCTAAGACCATCATTGTGTTGGGTCTTGAGCAAATCCTTCAACCACAAAGCCATACTGATGTTCTACTGGAAAGTATGTAGTTCCTAGTACCCGTCTTGTCCTTTGACTCTATAGAAGCAATCCCTAATACAGCGACAGCGGATAACCTGGTCTATGATTGTCTCCCTAACTTCAGTGTCTCCCTAATTGATGAAGCTATTAATTGATGCATTACAGTGAAGATATTAGATATATATATATATATAAAATTATATATATATATATATAGATAATATATATGATAATATATGTCAACATTTATATAGCGCTTCAGGAGACCTCTCCTCTACCTACATTATAATAACTACTACTGATCTATTATGCTTTAATTACCTGGTTATTGTTGAAAACTATTTCGCCATAGGAAGGCGGAGAGGCAATCTCGGAATTCGGTGTGAAATGAGCGCCTATTAAATTAGAAACAAGGATGATGAATTTAAGGTAATGAAAACAACAAATATGCAACAAAGGAGAGAGAATTCATCGTTTCAAGCATACATTCCATTGACCGAACTCGGCTGTTCATCAACTGACATTTCTCACTTAAATTAAGTTCTCAATTTTATTTGAAATTTTTACAACGCTTTTGATATTTCTTAACATAAACCAATGTAATCAAGATTCGTTCTGTAATTAAAGTTCTGCTGTCATTATAATTTCTGACTGTAATTAAAATTTCTTGCTGTTATGAAAGTTCCACCTCTAGTTTCTATATAAATTCTTAATACAATTAACATGTCTGAACCTCTCTTCGATCAGCATCATATGGAAAGTATGTTGTTTTGGTCGATGCCCATTGAGACTGGTTCCGGTGTCCCGAGATATTCCCCCCCTGGATGGAATAAACCGGTTTAGAGTATCCAGAGGGATAAACCATTCTATCCCCCATCGTCATACGCATCACGATAGCCAAGACGAAAATCAGTCAAAATCACCAAAAACGAAGTAAATTAATTTCGGGTCGACCTACAAACTAAAGATACGCAACTTAAAATATTTTATGTGTACAATAAATCCAAACAGTACGACTGAATACACTTAGAAACCGCCAAAAAGCCAACTAAACGGAATACTCCATTTCGCTAAGGGGGATACTCATGTATGGGGGATAGGCTACTCTATTTCGTGACACCGGCTTCAATATTCACTTCTCAACTGTTGCAACTGGTCTCATAGAATTTCATGCAAAAGTAAAATACAATACTCGTTTATTGAAAATTCAAAAGCTGACACAGACGCAACTTCTACAAATTACTTGATTTAAGGATTCTAAGAGAGCGGTATCAACTAAGTCAGTAGGCATTTTTATATAGGATGTGGGGTATGTAAAAACGGTCGTCTTTTTCAGGTAGGGTAAAGTTATGAAAGTAGTAAGCAGTTCTTACGGTAGTGGGCGTTTCTGTCAGTGTTCAATTCACCAGGTGGCGCTTCATTGTGCAGGGTTCGTCGAATTACGGACAGGTGGCGCTTTCGTCGGATGGCGATGCAGACGATGAAGCTGACGATGATGACGATGATGATGCCAAGCATGACGAGCGGAAGAGCGATCGAAAGAGTATTATAGTTGGTGTAATGATCAATGTCGGACTGGTGCCAGGTAGTCGTGGCCAATGGATCTACTGGAAACATCGGAACACACGATTATAACCATAACCATAATCACATGTTTTATTGAAACCAAAAGAACAAAACAGTTTTGATAAATGCAATAGGTTCATTCATTCATTCATATTGAACATTTGTATAGCGCCCCTTCAGGGAAACTACTCAGAGGCGTTCCCGACTCCAGCACGGCCAAAAAGAACGGTTTTAAGGTGAGAAAAGAACGTGGGAGAGAAGGTCCTAGGAACAAGGCGAAGCTCCAGAGGGAGGCCATTCCAGGTCGAGGGATCCCCCACCGAGAAAGCGCGATTCTGCATAGTGGAGGTTCGAGCAAAGGGGACAAGTAGAAGACCCTGTTCCGATGAGCGGATGGATCGAGAGCCCCTAGCACTAAGGACAGGTTACAGTGAGATGTTGGATCAAAGGGAGATACATGCATATCAATCAATCAATCAATCAAAATTTATATAGCGCCCCTTCAAGATCCCTACTCAGATCCGTCGATGAATAGTTCACTGGTCGATCTGAGTAGACAAGCAAGTTCAGCAGTAACTGAGCTGATGTGGTATACTACATAGTAGGCGCTAAAGAAGTTAGAGTCGTGAGAGTTTGGAGGGCGAAAAAGGTTGTGAAAGACGATGAATTCAGGGGACACATGACCAGAAAGGTTTACAAGGAGCTAAGGATACTTTCATTTTTAAATGCAAAATGATAGGAAGGTGGAAAGGTGGAAATGAAGATTCGTCTAATTTCAATCGGCATAATTTAAGTAACGCTTAATTTTGCAATTAATACAAAATAATAAAAATAAACAAACATTTGTCCTATTAACGGGGTAAAGTCTGCGCTGACAGGAGGGGCAGTGTAAGACCTGTATTATTAATGGGCAAAATCCAAAAAATATATAGTATCACGTATAGATACAAATTGAAACTAACCTGAGTAAGCGAAAAATTTACAGCGAATTGCGAAATAATAAAAAAAAACTTAACTTGAAATGCCCTGAACTGGCAGAGTTTTCCATGCCTGGTAGAATAATTGTTTTAAATAGGTAACAGTCTGAACCAGCGATGGAGTTTACTCCCTCCCGTTATGCAATCACGCCCTGCTCGTGGAAATATAATAGAGTAAGCAATGTAACTAACTAAATCGTTAAGAACTTAATTATGATGATTACGTGGACAGAAAGTAAACAGCAAGTAAGTGAGTAAGTAACAATACAGACGTGTTGATGGTGGGCAGTTGAATTCATCTGTACCGTCCTGACAGTCACGGATGCCATCGCATCTTCTCGTGATACAGATCGGTCTCTGCTGTGTTCTTTGACAAACCCAGTAGGACGAACAAGGTTTCGATGCTGCCGACGAAAGAGATACAAACATTTTAAGCTGCGACACTAGTTTTGAATTAGCTCCAAGAAGTCCAATAGCTACCGCTCAGAAGGATAATGCCAGACAAGAGACCGAGGATCATCAAGTGCAAACAATCAATCAAAAGAGCGGCACAGGGCAACAAATGTTAGTGACTTCATTTCCTATAGCCTTAAACTACAGGGTGACCATTTCTCTCCCTGGTCAAACCGTCTTCTCGCTGAGTAGTAGTAGTTTCAGTTTAACGACACTGTGTGATAACAATGATCATTAGCGTCGCCCTCCTCCTTCATCCAGGCTTGGGACTGGTCTTCTCGCTGACAATGTCCGATCCACTTCATCTGATGTTCAATAAATCTACATATTCCGAAGTAACCAGAAGTATCAGTTATTTCATTTCAGACGCACAATTATTACACGTGCATTGCTGCGTCTTCTTGTTGTGATGTACCTCTACATTTATTCCTAGATGTCGTGGCTGCTATCCCCGGTTTAGGTTTAGGACAAGAACGGAGGGTCCAATAACACGTCTACCTAGGCCACTGATTGGATGGGAAAAGCAGCGAGAGAAGGTAGCGAACAGCGTGTAGCACTGGAAGTCAATCAATTGCCAGCATTGCTCGTCATTGTTCGTCACTAGAACGGGGAAGTCGGTCGAAAGTTAACCAAAGGGACTACATACATATAAGTCTACTTCTGGCCTTACTTACTTGCAGTGCATCCGATTTCATCAGTTGCGCCATCGCAGTGTCTGATTCCGTCGCAGTAGAGATCTTTTGATTTCAGACATTCCAGCGGATCTCGACATACGAATTCAGTGGAACGACACTGGCCTCCACCTAAACAAGACGTCGACAACTGAATGATTAAGACGACGACGACGCTGGTGATAACGACGACGACGAATGTCTTATGCAGCCAACAGCCTCCAGTTTTAGTTGTATGCCACACAGATTCACAAACGCAAACATCAACGCAAACACACGAACACACACATATACACACCAACACATACATACACACCAACACATACATACATGCACATACATACACATACACACACACTCACACACACAGCAACGCAGACACGGTCACAAAGAAGGACAAAGACCTTCTGTCAAAGAGTATGCAGCGCCAAAGACAAACAGACAGACAGATAGACATACAAACATACATGCATACACATAGAATCTACAGCCGGACAGATAGACAATCCCCATTTAGAAACAGAGAATCTGAGCGTTAGTTCTACACGCATCCCTTATGGAGAAAATCCTATTTTCCTATTTCTCCCTCTTCGGCTTCTCTCCATCCTACTTTCCTTTCCATCCTCTCCTACTCCATCCATTTTCTCTGCACCTGTCATTCCTATCTGTTAGCGACGAGCCATAGAAGCAATTTCCAAAATAATCTCATATTATTGGCCAGACTACGCAAGGACTCGCATAGAAGTATTGCTTTATAAGTATACTGACCAAGGGGGTATCCTGCTGTACTCACCAAATGCCCAAGTGTTGGGTATTCCAGTCGATACAAAAACGGCGCTGAATGCGATTGCACTGCCTGCTCGGACTCTGCTTCTGAGACGGAGATAGAAGCCAAGTTCATTGGAAAGAGAATGTCCAACTATCCAGCTGACGACCGCAGCTTCGGACGTTGGTCCAGAGCGAATTTCCAGAGCATCCACAGCTAAAGCCAAGCGTATACGTAATAAGTCACATTATTCTCATAATTATATACCGGGGGTAGCGTTTTTGTAAGGTATACAGTACTTAAACGATGCCATACCAGCAAGCATTGTCCTAGATCCATACGCACTGCGTTTAGTCTGCTGGGCTCAGGTTATTTACTGCCGTCCAATATCTTTCCTATCCACGCATCTCTACGTACCCGTGACCTTACCCTATCCGTCAATGACCTCTACTGCAGTCCCGAATACGTTCATATACCCTTTGCCTTATTCCTAGTCTTCTTCCTCAATTTCCTCCTCTCCACCATTTCTGTCAGTTGCCCATTCTCCCCGTCCTCTTCCTAATTCTTCTTCATCGCTATACCCTTGGACAAAGTCCGGAAATCAACTGACCCCAATTACTTGCTCCGTGCCTCATCTTTTACTTTAAGTATGTAGTGGCGTTAAAGAAAAACAGCAATTTAAAAAAATCATTTAGTTATTTGCAATTAAGCAAATGAAAATAAAGTTATTCAATTATTGCCCTTATTTATTACACGCGTAAAGTTCAGCAAACCTGAAACTGAGGCATTATTCATATGAGCACAAGTAGTTGTAATCGTAATCGTAATCGTAAACTCGATATTTCTACAGCGCCCACAAAAGCGAAGTCGCGGGAACCAGCTTATTCACAGGCGCTTAACCAAAACAGAATCGATAGGCAGGGGTCAAAATCCAGAGAGTCAGGCAGGCAGACAGTCAGACGGCTAAGGTGGATGATGCTTAGAGTTGAAATGGCGAGGAAGGTGAGGGAAGAGAAGGAATCGGGATAGGATTTGTGAAAAAGCAGTGTTTTCAGTTTTGAGTGGAAGACCTGTGGAGAGATAGCAAGAGGTGAGGTTTTGGTCAGTTCATAGGATGGATCGGATATTTGTCGTAGCACAGGCGGGAGTTTGTTCCAAAGAGGCGGGACAGCTATGGCTATGGAACGATTTGCAAATTTAAGCGATGAGGTGACGGAAGGGCGGAGCAGTGTGAGGGTGGAAGATGAACGGGTTGAACGAAGAGGTTGGACCGAGAACAACTGACGGAGATACGAGGGCTGAGAGGATTGAAGTGTATTGTAGGTGAGGGATAGGACTTTATATTCTATTCGTTCAGTAATTTTGAGCCAGTGGAGTGATTTCAAGACAGGTGTGATGTTGTGGTGTTTGGGGGTTTTGGTGACAGCACGGGCGAGGGCATTCTGAATGGCTTGGAGGCGATTAATTTGAGTGGTATCTATGTTGAGAAAGAGAGCATTGCAGTAATCTAATTTGGCGTGAACTATTGATGTGGCGATTGTTGATGAGGTTTTGAAGTCAAGCATAGGGCGGATTCTACGCAGGTCACGGATGTGCATGAAGCAAGAACGGGAAAGATGGGTGATGTGATCGGAAAAGCTAAGATTCTGGTCAAAAGTCACACCTAGGTTGTAGTGTCAGTTTAACGACACTGTGTGATAACAAAGATCATTAGCGTCGCCCTCCTCCTTCATCCAGGCTTGGGACTGGCACTGAAGAGTACGATCAGTGGCGGAGTTATATTAGCACAAGCAACAAGTCAAGGGTCTTTGCGAGGAGTTCGTTCAGCCTGTTGGAGCCTACAATCTTTTACCCAGTGCGAAATAACAAGACCATCGTGCAACAAAGAAATTACACGGCTTATAGAACCAATGCAGGTTAATAAGGATTAATGTGGTGTTACCAACGCAAATTGGTCGTGCTGTCTATTCTGAGTTTAAGTCTCGTCCCATTTGAACTGATGAGGTCTGACCTCGGAATGATCCAGACATGGTCGACGACTCCACGTCCAGGATACGCGAAGTTGATCGCTCCTCCATACACGGAGTCAAAGAAGTCAATTCCAGCTGCTAAAAGCCCAAGCGATGAAAACGCTCATTTAAAATTAATATAATTGAGAAAAAATAGTAACTCATGTATAATGACGAATATCAAAAGAACGGATAGGTATGTAAGAACAAGTTTACGAAAGGTCGAATGAACTAATTAAATAAGCCAGACAATTCACAGTCAGTCAGCCAGTCAGCCAGTTAGTCAGCCAGTCAGCCAGATAAACAATTCCGTAAGGTGGTTGATCGGTCAGTCAGTCAGTCAGTCAGTCAGTCAGTCAGTCAGTCAGTCAGTCAGTCAGTCAGTCAGTCAGTCAGTCAGTCAGTCAGTCAGTCAGTCAGTCAGTCAGTCAGTCAGCCAGCCAACCAGCCAGCTAGTCAGTAAGTCAGTCAGTCAGTCAGTCAGTCAGCCAAGTGGCCAGTCTAATGTCCAATCAGCCAGTCATTCACACAATGAAAGAAGAAATAAATCACTCGGTCTTTCAATTAATGAATAATGAATCCCTCAAAGAGCACAGTGTAAGAAAGTTATCCAATAGCTAAGTGTCCGAGCTAGCAGATA
The DNA here is from genome assembly GCA_020284085.1 of Aporrectodea caliginosa. Taxonomy (NCBI): domain Eukaryota; kingdom Metazoa; phylum Annelida; class Clitellata; order Crassiclitellata; family Lumbricidae; genus Aporrectodea; species Aporrectodea caliginosa. The sequence continues at coordinate 798,745 of JACEVL010000908.1, read as the reverse complement.
AAAATTAAAATAATTCTGACCTTGCGCAGTTTTAGAATCATCGGGCGGACCTGATCACCAGAAACATTGAAAATTCACATCATAATCAGAAGAAATATAATGCAATAGAACAATAGAAGTTCGAATATATAATTCAATAGAACAATAGAAGTTTGATTCGCAATAAAACAGCAACTGCGTTTCTGGCTTTGAGACGATATAACTCAGTAAACCCTACCGTCCGCGCCTTTGAAGATGAGCATTGGGTTTAATGAGTTCAATGTATTAAACATTTCATTGTGCCTAGGCCTACCACTCTACCGTTCGAGACATTTTTCCAGAGAATACAAGATATGAGTGTGAAGATGATAAATGACAAGAGTTCTTCTGTTGTTAATTCCGTTCACCTTGGCGAAGTAAAGAAAAGTAAACAAGTCTACACAATAGGGCTGCCAACTTTTGATTTTGCCATTCCGTGACGCCCGTAGTCACTCGATATGCCGTTACGGTTTTTGCCAATATAATATGTCCCCGCATTGTAGGCCTATGTTAAGAATGTTGCGTCGTTCATAATGCTGAGCACTCTCTAGCAAAAAAACGTTGGAAACGGGAACTGATCGCAGGACCTAATGCTAAGTAACTGAGTGTCAGTGGATATTCTGGTTTTGAAGACTTAAACCTAGCGCTGTCCAACATCCGATGTTGAGCCAACAGTGTCAGGTGTGATAGAACGCAGAATGCAAAATTCATCGTACAACTTGTCGAGTTTATTGTGCGAAAAAAAGAACAATATTAAATTCTGGTGAAGTGGATATCTACACCAAATTCCGGGACAATTTGGAATCAATCCGGGACACGGGACGCACTAGGCCGATTCCGGGACTGTCCCGGCGAATCCGGGACGGTTGGCAGCCCTACTACACAACGGAAGGCGGAGGATGCATTCACTTCCTAATTTCTTCGGTTCTTGATCCAACAGTGAACGAATCCCAAACTCCGGGGATTTGCAGCACTTGTACTAACCAACTTCCGCGGTTACCAAATTCTACTGTTGGGTGACAAAGACCAAGAGCAACAGACGTGACCATAGTCCACTCAGCAGGCTTGGACCTACAATCGGTGCATTACAGGTCCATCGTGCTACCGTTTAGATCACTATGCTACTCATATATATAAACGCATTGTTACGTACCGTAACTATAATTGTACGTAGCCTTGAATCCAATGTAGTTTTGCGTTGTGTCTCCAGTTCCTGTTTCGAAGGTGATGAGAATGGATTGCCCAAAGTTCGTGACAATCGGTCGGTCACTCAGACGATCGTAGGCAACGGGTCTAGATCCCGTTTGTATCTACAAATAAAGGTAACATCTCTAGATAAATTGTTGGTGTCAATCCGCCACTAACATGCAACACAGTTTTACGACATTCTATATGGTTACTATGACCGTTGACGTCTTTAACAAAAAATAATTAGGCCTACATACGAGTTCATTTTCTTTACCTGAGATCGTTCGTTCCTATTAACATTATTTTCTTCCAATTTAGATAGTATATACAAATTCTGTGAGTTGACCGTTTACAGTTCCTTTTTTAAAGGTCTTTAAGGCGCTTTTCAATGGCTTTGCAATCAGCGGTGAAAGTTTTAACCGAAGTGCGTTGCGCGATGTGGATTGTCTTAAGATTTAGAATTAACTGCTCAGTTCTGTGCAGGCTTCAGCCCAAAAAATTACATCAAATTTAGTCAAATGTGAGTGGGAAAGTAAAAGCACTTCAGGCCGTCTAGATTTGAGGGTAAGGCCATGACCCCTCTACCTTTCTCTCAGCCGTCGCCTCTACTAAGAACCTCTGTTGACAAAGGCGGTAGCGGGGTCGAAGTATACCTACATTACAATTCTATACCTTACCTTACATAACGACAGATGAATTCGGCTGAATAGCAATAGAATCTATAAATTGGGTTTTCATGACTGACCGTGACTTTGCTGTATTTCGACAAGTACCAGTCGCTAAAGCTCAGCGTTAAATAGTAGTTGTTTCCGGTAGCAGCTTCCAACTGGTACATGAAGGTGTCTCCGTTTGATGCATAGCGGTTCGGAAATCCAGGACTGGAAATCGTTCCGAATCTTCTGGTAGGATCAAAGGCGAACCTCATCAGTTCGGCTACAATATTATAAACGCCGTTGCATCATCACTCAAGCGTCTTCAAGCGGCCGTATATACACCCAACCGATTGGACGATTCGGAACGGTGTACGGCTGCCTTCAAACTCTGCTTAAATAATGATCAAGCATAAGGAGTTTCTAGGTAATGTGCGGTGCTGGTCACTAATAGTTGTGCACTATATAATAAATGCGGTGGCCGTTCTTGCATTTTGATATTAAGTCGTTGCAATCAATGGACTACATCGAAACTTGGCCATCGAGACCAATGTAAAGGCAGGCCATAGGAAATCTGGAAGGCCAGTGCCATGATTCAACATAATATTATGATAACTGACAACTGACAACTTTTTATTTCCAGAAGCACAATGCATATAACAATTAACAACAATTATAACTTGACTATTACATATCATTGCATTGGCTAGGGAACAGGGAAGACCCAAAAGGGGCACAAGCCCCGCTTAATTAGGGTCACCCATTTTAACAATAATCATTTATGGCTGGTTAGTCAGTTGAAAGAAAGAAAGGTTCAACTCAATAATGTTCTTAACTAAATAATAACATTGCAATTTACTAAGAAGATCAATATGTAAAAAAGAAAGGTTCAACTCAATAATGTTCTTAACTAAATAAAACATTGCAATTTACTAAGAAGATCAATATCTAAACAATTCGATGAAACAGTGTTAAATGAAGTATGGTTAATCCTTCAAGTAACTATTCCACAGCTTTTTAAATTGGGTGTATGTGGGTGCATTCCGAATACTCATCGGTACTGCATTCCAAACTTTTGGACCACTACAACAAATTGAAAATCTACGATAATTAGTGCGTGCGTATATGACATATAAACCACCAGAAGAAGACCTTGTACAATGACCATGCATCTCTACTACCTTCGTAAAATAGTTTGAAAATGAATCAGGCAGCAAGTTATTGACAAATTTATACATGAAATTACCCAGTTGATAGCGATTTATATTTTCAAAGTTCATAATATTATATTCTCTGTATCTGTATGCCGTGTGGGCATTAAAAGGATCTCTTGCAATAATTCTAATAGCTTTTTCTGCAGAACCAGAAGACATTTCAACCTAGTAGAATAGTTTGAGGCCCAGACAATATTACCATAATCAAAATAGGGATTGATTAGTGTATAATATAAATTCCTACGAATATGAATTGGGATAAGGTAAGATATTCTCGCTAGTATACCAAGGTTTCTGGAAATTTTGCCAGCAATAATATTGATATGTTCAGTCCAAGTCAGACATTCGTCAATACATACACCGAGAAATTTAGTGGATCGGGTTTGGGACAGGGAAATTCCATCAATTGACAACTTTGTCTGGAGATCCGGGATTCGTTTCTTCGTAGAATGGAATAGTATAAAGCAGGATTTTTTTATATTGAGTGACAGGCGATTGGTCCTAAACCACTCAGCTAGAATGTTTAATTGAGTATTAATTATTTCAACGAGTCTGGGTAAAGAATCATATGAACAGAAAGCATTCGTATCATCAGCAAACAAAATAAGTTTAAGCACAGCAGAAGCATTGGGAAGATCATTAATATACAATAAAAACAGTAGCGGACCGAGGTTTGAACCTTGCGGGACACCAATTTTTATCGGTTTTCTAGAAGATAGGGTCCCATTACATAGCACCTGTTGATACCTATGCTCCAAATAGCTTTTAAACCATAAATGAGGTATGCCCCTAATCCCGTAATTTTCAAGTTTATCTAGTAGAATTTTATGGTCCACCGTGTCGAATGCCTTTGCTAGATCAAGGAATATACCAATTGAATATTTATTAGTGTCTATTGCTTGAGAAATAAGGTCTTGCATGTTAATTAGAGACATATCAGTGGAATGACCTGGACGGAAACCATGCTGAAGGGATATAATACATGCATCTTGTTTATGTAATGATTTAATCTCTCACACATTGCCTTTTCTAAGACTTTACCAAAGTATGGCAATATAGATATTGGCCGATAATTAGACATTTCCTGTCTGTCACCTTGTTTAAAAATTGGTGTTATTTTTGCAATTTTTAGATTGGGAGGAACAACACTTGTATTGAAGGAGCAGTTGATGATATCTGAAAATGATGTTTCTGATGTTTCCGTTGGAGTAGCCTAATTATGTCGGCAGAATTAAAGACGTCCTTGAAATCGGCGGCCATAGGGCCTACATAGAATGTAATTATCCCAAAGAAATTTTCTTTCACGCACTATTATTTTTTACTGCGCTCACAGCACACCCAATATCAACAGTTTGGAATCTGAGGCGTGAGAAAAGAGTAGTTACAGGTTCGAAACCGTCGTTGTTAGTCTGTTGGATTACATAGGCCCAATGTGCAACAAAATACGCCGGTGTCACGAAATAGAGTATCCCCCATACATGAGTATCCCCCTTAGCGAAATGGAGTATTTGCCTTAATTTACATTATTGGCGGTTTCTAAGTGTATTCGGTCGTACTGTTTGGATTTATTGTACACATAAATGTTTGAATTGCGTATCTTTAGTTTGTACGTCGACCTGAAATAAATTTACTTCGTTTTTGGTGATTTTGACTGGAAATTCTTCGAGACTATCGTGATGCGTATGACGACGGGGGATAGAATGGTTTATCTCTCCGGATACTCTAAACAGATTTATTTCATCCGGGGGGATAAATTCATACATCCCCCGGATAGTCTTAGGACGGATACTCTATTTCGTGATACCGGCGTCTTGCACGACAGACAACCATGTTTAGATTTTGTTTTGATCACTCACGTTTCCTGACTTTGTAGTGAATGTAGAAGCCGAACTGCCCTGTGACTGCATCATAAGGGTTCTTCTGGAAGACGAGTGTTACACTTCGGCCGTCACTCGTCACGTCTAAGACCTCCGATGCGGAGGTAAAGAGGATCGTCTGCATCGGAAATCCTTCAAGCGTCACAGAGGCACGCCTGTCATCCAAACGAAAACTGTTCAGTTCAGTGTCGCCAAACAGTTGTGCCCATTGTCATTTTCTATTACATGGCATTGTTCCATTCAATGCATCTATAGATAACTGTAACAACAGGGTAACATTTGGAAGAGAGAGAGAAGTGACCTTTAGCTTCTAGATAATATTATCGTGCAGGTATGTCAATCGAGAGGTCCGGGGCCTGGTTACTTAAAGAGCGCTATACAAGTGCTCTGATACCTACATACATATGGGCATGCATGCATACATACATAAATATATGCATGCATGCATGCATGCAGACAGGCAGGCAGGCAGACAAGCAGACAGACAAGCAGGCAGACAAGCAGGCAGGTAGACAAAGAGGTAAAACAGGTGACATTCTAACCGTAGAAAACAGGAATCTGTTGTGACGCAGTCGTTCGTGCTCGTGTTGGTGAGAATGATTCGACATCCAGAACAGACAGTGATGTAGATTGTGCACAGGCTGGGAACGCCGCTCGGATTCCTCACTTCCGTTCCAAATCCCGGAGATTTGATTAATCCAGTCTCCGTTGTGTTGTTCGTCGTGTGATCCGTCGACTGGCAGAATTCCAAAGTCACTGCCTCTGTTAGACTCTCTGAAAGACATAATTTATGACGAAATATCAATAGCATTATATAGGTCACGTGCCATGCATATATAAATTGTCGCTATTATTTTAAACGTTAATATCACAAAATATGTCTATTAATAACACTATCACTTTCTGCATCATTATTATCAGTAACAGTGTTATTGCAGTGGTCGCTCTGTCCTAGACGTAATTACGATACAGTTTTCTGCTTTGATAAACGGGTCAACTACGTTTAAGTCTGAAGAACTCAGTAAGTTTTTGCCTGTTGAAGCGTCGTGTCAAAATGCTATTTGTTATGCACGTAATTTTACAAAATGTGATTCACAACTGTTTCCTTCGCTAAGCAAAGTTGTTTAAAGCAAAGCTAATGGAATACGTAACTCAACTCCGCCACTACCCTACTTGTGGTAATGCCAGTTCCAAGCCTGGAGAAAGGAGGAGGGCGACACTAATCATCTTTGTTATGACACAGTGTCGTTAAACAGCAACAAGTAATACGTAACTGTCAACAATGTAATGTAATGACAGATTTATATAGCGCCTTTTCAAAAGAAACTCATCAGATGCGCTCTTGACCTAACGACGGAGAACTAGGATCGAACAAAATGGGTTTCATGCGCTTACGGAATAGAGGTAAAGATGTACCAAGAAGCTCACATCTTAAGATGCTAAGTAACCTATACCAGGAAGTTGGGCCGACCAAAGCATAGCTTATGTGCTGTACTGTGGATGTTCTGGTTGAGGGGACAGAGAGAAGAAATCTGGACCGAGGCAGACACTCCCCAGTATACGATGGAGAGCAGCCCACAAGGCAGTTACGCATTGGTATCTTGCACTCAATGCATTTGTGTATCGGCAGCTAGTGCAATCCGTCCCGCATGAAGTTGGATATATGCCCAAACCTAGGTATGCCTCCAGGACCGTTTTAAGGTTGTCGTAGGCCCTATAGTCACTCTTGCATTTGTAAACCCCTACTGCCAGCTCTGCATTAAAGCTAAACGCATAACTACGCCTTTACATTATTTTTTGTTGACGTCGTGTTTAATCATGATTGACGAACACACCCAGTTTTCATTTTAAATATCAATTTACTTTTTGTAATGTTGATTATTTAATATCCTGGATATATCTACTAAGCTATAACGCAACTTGTTTTTTCAATATCTCTTTTTCAGACTTGCATAAACCCCTGAAAGGTTCGTATACGCCCTTGGAACAGTGCCTACTGTGCCTAATGGATAATACGGCTTAGTATGCCTCCCATAGACTGCAGTTAATTAATGTGGAAGAGAGTAAGCCCTGCAAACACAGCGTAGCATAAGCTTATGAATGCATGCATGACAGTCGTGGCAGGTTGAATTGTAAGCGAACGGCGTATAACGGGCGTATCTAGCGCAGGTGATAGAAACACGTTCGACATAGTAATCTTTCCAATAATTGCTCTGTAAAGGTCAAACCCAAATCACACACACTGAAGGAGTAAAATAAACCCCAGGAAATCAATGCTGCAAACTAGGCAGATCGATTTTACCTGTTATAGCCCAAGGCTATACCAAGCCAGATGAACTGGTTTCCCAGGGTTCAGATGGAGGCGGTTGGGCTTAAAATCTGCTGTAAATAATTAGGCGAACTACTGAGAGTCCTTTTAGTTACACTCAACAACAGTAATAGTAATAAGAGTAATAATAGAAATAGTAATAATATTAGTGATGACGATGACTACTACTACTACTACTACTACTACTACTACTACTACTACCACTACTACTACTACTACTACTACTACTACTACTACGACTACTACTACTACTACGACTACGACTACGACTACGACTACGACTACGACGACGACAACGACGACGATAACGATAATAATAATAATAATAATAATAATAATAATAATAATAATAATAATAATAATAATAAACTGATGAGTAATAATAATGATAGTATTGATAATAATAACACTAATAATACAAAACTATAGCAAAGGTGACGAGCTCCGACTTACTATGTTTGGAGATGAAGTAGAAAATGATTATGCAGCAGATACGACGAATAGCTGAAAATAACAAATATACCCACTATTACAGTATTGCATATTTAATGGTCCATGTTACTTTATTGGTCGTTCGCGTCAAATTAAGATATTTTATACAGAAGATGTAAGCTTAATATTTCCCACCAACGAAATCACTTGTCGTGATTTATGGAAAGCTGAAAGGTTAGCAAGGTATTTATTACTTAATTCCAAGGCCTTCGAATGGCTAATGTTGCTGAAAGATGCATGTAGTAAAGCAGTGAACAATCCAATTGTACCTGTCGCATCTCATAGCACCTCATAACACGTCACTTCAATTCCTCAACGCTCCTCACTGCGCCTCAACTCAATTACGCTAAGGATGGCTGTATACGAGGCAAATAGGAAATGGCTAATTGCATGACTGATGGCTAAATAATAAGTGGCTTGAAGCATAAGTACATTCTTTATTTGCATTCAAAAGCCCGTTATCTTTTGAAAGCAGAAACTATAGAATTATATACCAAAATAAACGACACTCTTTATTGAGATGGATGGATGTAAAAGGACTTGTCTAAGCTCTCGAACGACGCAGTAAATTTGCTTTCCTGATTGTTATTAACATCAACAAACATTTCGCTGAGAATGACACTTTGCACGTCGGCATAAGTGTCAAGCACTCAACTCTAACAGATAATCATCCCTTCGGTAACAACAGGTCTGTATGACAATCTTTAATTAAACTAATACGTAAAAGCCTTTTGAAGCGACATTGGGCTGCCCAGGGCTTTTGCCCCACACTGCCACTCCTTCCTACCACCCTGTGCTAGGCCGCATTCCGCTTGACAGCAAACCAGCTGGGACGCATCATGAATATAAAAAATTGCGCTAACTATGTATGTCAACGATCAATATTTTTAATATTTAATTATTTAAGAATTGACGATAACGTAATAGTTAATTGTGATTAAATGTATTCCCAATAAATTGTATTGTATTGTATTTAAGCATTTGGCGTAACTAGGGGCCGTCCATAAAGTACGTCACGCTCCAGGGGAGGGGGTTTAAGAAAGTGTGACAGTTTGTGAGGGGGGGGGGGTCAGGCCATGTCTGACGTCACACATTTATTTATTTATTTTTTTATTTATAATTTATTTTTCAATTTTTAGTAACATAGCTTTAAAAAAATTGTCAAAAATCACTTTGCTGAAACATTTAAATTAGTTTTTTGTCAAAATAGCATGAAATGCATCTCTCCTGAATGTGTTTTTCACGATTCCTCTCGCTAGGAGCGCTAGTAATAATGCTGTTGCGAAGCCTTGTTTATGTATTGGCCTTGCTTTCGGAAGTATTATTATTTCTATGTTCGAAAGTGTGACGTACTTTAGGGGGTCCGAGTTTTGTGACAGTTTGTGACAGGGGAGGGGGGTAAAATGGTCAAAAGCGCGTGACGTACTTTATGGACGGCCCCTAGGTGAACCGTTCAGAAGCGTTCCCAGTGCGCAAGGCCCCGCGAAAAGAAGCAGGGTTTGAGAAAAGCGAAGGAAGAAGAGAGACTGCTAGATAGAATTTTAGAGCGAACAGAAGGAGAAAGAGCATTCCAAAGAGAGGAACCAATTGAAGCAAAGGAACGAGACTGAGCCATAGCAGTTCTACTACGGGGAACCAAGAGGTCAAGTCTATTTGGAGAAGCGAGGAACGAATAATAAATTAACATTATTCATTGGTTATCTTTTAATAGTGTCATTAATATTCATCGCTAGTTAGTAGTTACTTAGTAGTTATTTGTTCATATTAGTAGTCTTATTTACGTTTTTCAGTTCAAATGTCCACCTTCCGGCTTACATCAATTACGTAAACAAACCAGCATGCATGCTAACACTGCCAGATTCTAATGACTCGTATTGAGCAATGTGTTTTGTTGACAATAGGCCTATAACCGCCTGATTTATAAAAGTCTCTCACGGACCTTAAGGGCTACAACATCGGGGGCTCGGGGCACCTTATTGTGATGAGTGAGGTGGAATCCCGTACCCTTCCTCACAGACAGTTGTGGGTGAGGTAATTATTTGGAAAAATGCAGGGTACAACATCCAGATCACGAACACATTGAAAACCGACAACGGCAGGGATAAATAAGACAAGAAGTTTACTAGATTAACTGCGTCACTACTGAGGACCTCAGAAGATAGAAGCTATTGCAGACAATTGGTTAATTTATGGTGTTAACAACCTTCTGAACGAAGATGATCAAAAGATAAAGACAAGACAGGAAAAGACAAAACATTGTAACTTAACCACTGTACTGTGTTTAATAAAGGTTCTGATCAATCAAAGAACAACAGAAACAAGGTCCCCTCGTCTGAAAATAGACTGCACTTCTCAGCGCCTCTGGTGAATCTTTCTCGAAGAGACGCCATATAAATCTCTGAGGCCTACAAATACATCACAACTTCTGTCCCTGTCAGCGTTTTCCTGAGATCCACATAGTCCTTTATATAGATACTACATGGGAATATGGGTTCTGTATGGGCTGAGGTAAGCGCTTAGAGGTAAGCGCTTATAAGCGCTTTAAAAGTGTCCGTTACAGCTACCTTTACAATGACCAACGTGATTTTGTACAGAAATTTCCCTTGGTCGGAATTCGTTGCCTGTGGTCATGATTATTCAGAATTCGTGTTTCCTACGCAGCTCGTAGCTCATCCTCAGATCCCTACATACCTGTACACAAATTTCTGTACATAGCCTATAGGTCATTGAATGGAGTCTGTAACGGAGAGGTGATGTCAACAATTCTTAGGATTCAAAATAACGAATCCTCATTCATTCTCAACTGAATAAGATAGTAAAAGAATTAAGATACTAAAATGAACGAATTCAACGATGTTTACATAGATCCACGAACCTGTCGTGTGCGAGGTGTCCATTTTAATCGGTAATCCTCAACGTTTGTACAACGAACGCCAACTGACTGCCCTGTTTCAGTCCAAATCGCCCTCTAATCTATCCCCAATACCTTGACGTACACGGCCAGCCACAAGCAAAACAAAACCTTCATACATCCAGCCCAGGAACGATAATTATTTCGAGTGCGTTCATGTACATCCGCTACTGAATGGCCTTCCTGTTAATTCCACTCAGGTGTTCCTAGGGCACGTGACAAGCAGGTATATCCTTGTACTGGATACCTATCGACCAATGAGCAACGGTTAGACATGATGTGCGTCATGCTCCTCTGTTGTAACAGTAGTTCTGGCTAAACACTGAGTAAGCTCTGTTTCTGTCGCATACGCCAGGAGTCGCTAGTCTTAATAGAGCGGCTGCTAAAGCCGTTTATTGACTCACAAGAGTCTAACAACTTCTGCATGAAGTGCCTGTAGAGATCATTCTATTATAGGCCTATGGAGTGACGAGAGGCTCTTTGCAATGTGGGTACATTTTTTGGCACAACATAGAAATTATGATTGCGTATTGATATTTTTTTTACTATTTAGTAATTAGATAGTTATAATTATAGCGTTGCTTCAATAGAACAAAATCTCCGTGCCAGATTAAGCGATGTTGACTATCTTTAGACTAACTAAAGAGCAGAGTAGGCCTATAATTCATATGCGTTATGTCAGAAGGTTTGTCCGGAGATAAATTCAACCGGATCCAGCCGGAACTGAGATCCGGCATCCCAGATTTGCGACCCGCCATATAGAATAGAATATTCTTTATTGTAGGACCAATTGTAAACCGCATTTGGGCTATGAACTATGAGATCCGCTGCCTAAAGCAGGCGACCCGTCACTCGTCACCCAAATGTGCTTTTGGTTCCAATAATTGATCACACGTAAGCCTATAGTATTTCGCAAATTTTATGTGTTTTCAAATAGCGAATAGCGAGCATCAGTTAGGGATTCTCCAGATAAGCTTAGGTTTCAGATTTGCAAAACTTTGGAGATCCGCCACCTATGGATGAGCTATGTAACCATTGACGAAGTGTAGATCAAGTCCGATTGCCAGGAGACCAGAGACAGAATGAGGCAGAGGAGCTGAGAAGGCGGACTCCTTCTAGGACGAGAAAGATTAGACGGCGGAGAACAGTTACCAACTATAGCTAAATTATGCGTGAAGATCAACGTTACTTTAAAGCCATTGAGAAAGCCAGACTTATTAGCTCTGCTCTGCCTCTGCTCTACACTGACCTTGTGAGATCCAATTCAGTTTAATCGGTTCTAAACCGATCGACGAAATCCTGTCACACAACAAAACCGTTGGTATCCGGTTACGGCTCAAGGTCAGCTCTACTTTGCAACGGTTTAGACCTTGTAGTTATCAATCAATCCGATTGGCAGTCAACCGAATAACCAACTAATTAATTAGTCAGTCAGTCGTCGGACGATTGGTCAATTAATTCGCCTCAGTCATTTGTCGGTCACTTGGTCATTAAGCCAGTTCATATGAAATTGAAAGAACTTCAGCGACTCTGATGAGTCTCTCGAAGTGGCGCTTTATAAATTTGCAATTACAATTAAAATTAAGACCGCATATAGCCAGAATTGTGCAAATTTCTAGAGCGCCGGAAGATTTCTGAGGCGTTATAGAAATGATCCATGACAATAGAATTTGGAGTTTTTAATTTGCGAGGGGGACCAGGTTATGGAAATCGGAAACTTTAGCCACACTGCTTCATAGGAGCATTCACTGGATCATGTGACAATGTTTACGTAAGTCAAAACCTGCATGGCGCCTTCATTCGGTCGCCATTCCTTGCGATTTACTGCTGTAACCCATTTGCTCAGCTTCTCCTCTCGCTTTCGTCCAAGAGGAAACCGATAAAATTAATTTCTTCATCGTTTCTATGTCTGTTCGTACAATCTTTCACACAAGTCGAAGGCATTTTAAAATCTGTTTTGACTTACGTAAACATTGTCACGTGATCCAGTGAATGCTCCTATAGAGTCCTCGTTGAACCAATGAGGATTCCCTTCGTCTTACTCACAGTTGCATGACTTCTGGGTTTCCTCACGTATCGGGTGAGTAGGTTTCTTGAAGGGGCTCTTTATAAATTCTCATAATGTATGTATGTATGAATGAATGAATGAATGAATGAATGAATGAATGAATGAATGAATGAATGAATGAATGAATAAATGAATGAATGAATGAATGAATGAATGAATGAATGAATGAATGAATGAATGAATGAAATGAATGAATGAATGGGATTTATACTCGGTCTCTACCACGGATCACCGTTTTTTTTACTATGGTTTAAATTGCAACAATCACCGACTGTATTATTATGACGGCACTTCTTCTTGTGGTTCTCTGCCTGTTAGGCAGGTTCAAATGTCCGACGTCGCCACTTCTCTCGTTGTTGGGCCTCTTCTTTCAGTTTCCTGTAGCCGTTTGTCATCATCCAATCCAGCATCATCTGTCTTGGTCTTTCCTCTTGTCTTCCTCCCCTTTTTTCCTTCTTTTTTTGCGCAGGGCACAAGCGACGTAAACAACGCCATTTGCATACCAGATATGAATACTTGGACAGGTCAAAGTGTGACGGGGCAAGGACAAGCGACAGTCTACCAGCAGAGGGGTAAGGGTGACGGCACTATAGAATTCATTATAGGCCTATAAGATTAGATTTTCTTTTAATCTCTTTTCTGGGAGTAATTTGAGAAAAGATTGCTATACCCTCAGTTAGAATACTACATCCAGGTGTGGATTCCATACCTGAAACATGACACTGAACAACTATAGAGAGTTCAAAGAAGAGCTACAAAAACACTTGGGGTTACACGAATTTGAGTTGTAAAGAAAGCGATCCAATTCGACTCCATCGTTCGATAATTCAACTCTGTCCTTCATGCGCGCCTATTTCTAGCGGCGTCCGTTGCTATGGGAACTCATCAGACATGTTGGATCACGTGATACCTCGGTTTGCTGATATCAACGTCTCTTCCAACGCTTAATAATATTATATTATAGCGCCACTCTTCTAGTTAAACGCCTCTGTAATTAGCTAGCCAATACTAAGCCCCATATTAATTAATAATGGTTAAGTTAACAATAGATTTGATAAGCTATATATTCGCTACAATCATGTATAAATTATTTAAGAAGCCGAAAGGAACATTAGGGCAGAAATTCGTCGGTGCAAGAGTTGTGAATTTGTTTAATGGTTTGGATGACAGTATACTGTCTCACAGTAACGTAACTAGGACTGTTCGTCTGGGTGAGCTTTAAACCTTGAGCATGGCGATTGCGTAGCCTATAGTGGGGCCGGGGTGATTTATTTTGGGTGCATAGGCTTCAGCTTCGTTTGGGGGCTTTTAAGCCCAATGCAAGTCCTGCAGCTGTCTCAGTGGACACTATCACAGCTTTTAAGAGGAAGTTAAGAGATTGGGCTATTAAGCGTCCCAAGTTCATTTGCATGATTTTAACACTTGTGAATCAATTAAAACCCTTGTTATGCTTAGTATATGCTAGATAATGCTACATTATCATCTATCCTTCACTACCGCATTACCGTATAGCTGTAAAGGTGATAAGTGAATGCATTTGCTCATAGGGTGTCTTTAGGACCTCAGAAGAGAGGTTCAGAGGTCGAACGATCTTTGGGCTGAGGTGCACACACTACCACAGCAATTCGCCATCTTGACATTCACTTGACATACCCCTATTCGCTTTAGTCCATTACATTTTATCTCCTGCATATAGACGCCTTAGTTCAGATGTATTAAGGCCAATGAATAGACTAATATGTGCTGCATAAAATGTAGTCGATCTGTATATGCAAAGCGACGTATGATGGTTCATACAGTAAACGTGTGATATATGCCAATGGAATATTGCTGGCGTTTAATAGGAGAGCAATTACCGACCGGTCTGTGGTCGACTAACCTTGCGTTTATTTTCGAATCCGCTCCCACCCAGAGCGATCCGGTAAAGCAGCGGCAACCTACGCTCGCTTGCTCGCTCCCTCGCCCTCCCTAGCTGCACTAAGGCAAGGGAGGCACATGGCAATGATCCCAGTAGCAAGGCAGCCACCGTTCAGCTGCCAAGGGCTCTCAGGCCACGCCCGCTGTGGCTGTAAGGACTGAGTTGCGCAGGGAGCTGGGGACGGAGGCAGAGCGAGTGACATAAAAAAGATCGATGGAGCGAGAAGGAGAGATATAGAGATGCAGAGAGAGATATAGAGACACAGAGAGAGAGAGACAGACATTCTGTGTGTGTTTATCTCTCTTATTCTCTACTTTTTGTTCACTAGCTCTTCTGCGTGTATATCGTTCTTCTGTCTTCCAGTTTTCCTCTTTCCCTGGTGTCCTTCTCCCATATCCTCCGATTCTTCTAGATTGATATCCAGGAGCATAAGGAAACAGTCAGAGAGACGAAAAGAGACGAGTATGAACAGAGAATGAAGACGGAAAGAGACAGAGACAGAGACAGAGAATCGAATGTGTGTGTAATGTAATGTAATGTAATGTAATTAGCAACTTCTATTGCGCCGGTGTCTAAAGCATAAAGGCATCAACCGATGGCACACAAAAACCAAGCCGTAATCAGGTCAACATCCAAAAGATCAGTCCGTAAGAGACAGAGAGACAGCCTACGGTGGATAAGCAATTTGAAAGAGGTAAGTTTTCAGCCGCGAACAGAAATGACCCAAGCGACTGAGCACAGCGTACAGACACAGGAAGAGAGTTCCAAAAAGTAGGTCCAGATACTGAAAAAAGCTCGTTTGCCAAGAACAGTTCTTGCTTTTGGTATGACCAGACAAAGATGATCAGATGACCTCATTGAATAATGATAAGTCTGAGGGAAGAATAAGAACTGATTTTAAATATTGTGGTTGGCCAAAATTTACAGTTTTATATACTATGAGCCCCAATTTATTAAACAGATTCTCTGCTGAACAGGAAGCCAATGCAAAGATTTAAGCACAGGGGTTATATGTTCATATTTGGATGTATTAGTTATGGCTCTAGCCAGAGAGTTCTGAACCCTTTGCAGTTTAAGCAAGTTAGACTTATTGATGCCAGTAAAAAGTGAATTACAGTAATCCAGGCGACTGGAAACCAATGCATTTGCCAGAGATATTCTTGCAGACATTGGCACAAAACGCCTAATTCTGCGTATGTCACGAATGAACATGTAGGATGACTTACAAATACTGTTTACATGGCCACTGAGAGAATTAAAAACAACACCTAAGTTACGTGCAGCATCGGCCAAATGAACAATTGAGTGACCCAGTTTCAATGACTTAAGCCCATCAAATTTTTTAAGTTGCTGTGGAGTGAATCCAGTAGCAGAAATTCAGTCTTTGATGGGTTAAGGAGGAGTTTATTGGATATCCATCCAGGACTGTACCTCATCGTCATTGTGTGTGTGTGTGTGTGTGTGAGAGAGAGAGAGAGAGAGAGAGAGAGAGAGAGAGAGAGAGAGAGAGAGAGAGAGAGACAGAGAGACACAGACAGACAGATACAGACAGGGAGAGAAAAGGATAGGGATAAGCTAATACGCAGAGAGGGACAGACAGCGTGTGTGAGAGAGAGAGACGCAGAGAGAAATCGAAGAGCGGAATCAATCAATCAATCGATCATCATATATTTATCATTTATCATAGACCAAGATGAAGAGCAGGAATCCCGTGCTGCAACTTCTGCTTCACACGTTCAGCGGAAGAATGAGGCCGAGACTGAACTTTGGAGACAACAAACCGACGAAGACAACGGATCATCGGGACCTAATAACCGCTGCAGCTGCAGGGCGTACTTCAGACCCAGGTTCTAGCCAGGCAGCCAGCAAGGCACAGCGCCGCATCGCACTGGCGCTACGCAGGCTACGAAGGCCTAGGAGGGTCGCTTCGCCGCCGAAGGAGGGCGGTGGCGTTGGTGGCGAGGGAAGGGATCAACCCCCAACGAAGGATACCATCGTCAGCTGACGAATCAAGGAAAAGTCCCTGAGCTGACGTCACCGAAAGCAGCCGCTCTATCTCGTCGCACGGTGCGCTACAAGAGACAGGAGAGAACAGAAGGCTGTTATAACAGTGCGTACGCTACTGCGTATACGCGTATATATACCTAGAGAGCCAAGCGAGATGCTCCATAGGCTTTGATAGCTGGCTAGAGTGTTGTTGATATCTTTGCCACCGGGCATCCGCCGGTGTTTATCGGGAAATTGAATCGTTCTCAACGTCAGTCGACGCTTGCAGTGTCTTCCAGGCTCAGTCTCTAGCAGGTATATCCACGCCTACAGTGTACCTACATCGTCAGAAAGGTAAATAAATACCCGTTTGCAACGCATATTGTTACAGAAAATAATTTATGATGCTTCATCGTTATCAGTTCCTGACGCGAGCCATTTGTCAGTGATGGTTGAGAATAGATGATCTCCATCTCTAAAATTTAGTGCGTTTCTCGACGTTTCTCCTAAATCTGGCTATATCTTCGTTCACAGTGTCCATGCAGTCTTCCTTTATCTGTAATCTTCTCATGGGTAATGGGTTAGATAATCTGTGTGGGGCCTATAGTAAGGACTGAATGACAAACTGTGTAGCTTAATCATCTTTAATGTTATTTGTATGCTTGAAGTTTTGTACACCAAATTGCTTATATGCAATTGGTTTCAATAAAGAATATTCTTCTTCTTCTTCATTCTTATAATCGGTCACAAAATGAAACCCGAGCTGTTTGCGAACCGTCTGAATGATTTGGTGCGGAAGGATCTGACCCGCCGAGGAAATCATTTACCAAAATATGAGCAAAGGCGATAGGCTCTGTTAATACTCTGAATCTGGATAGGAGGAACTTTGTCTTAACATGCTGAATAAGTTGCACTGAGACACATTTCTCAACCATCTTTGATAACATGAGGTCATTTGTAATGTAATGTAATGTAATTAGTAATTTTGTAGTAAGTTGGAAATAGATCGATTACTGGCCACGTCGTATAAAAACCACGACGCTTAATTCAGTGACGGAAAAACTAAAACCCGTCACTGAAAAACAGGATGTCAGAAAGCTTATAACCTCATCCAAAACAATTTTACATAACAACATCTCTCTCTCTGTCTCTCTTCAACCATCCTCGATACGAGGGTTGGTCGCCTTGTAGACGATTCTTCTCCATCCTCTCCTGTCCTCGGTTTCTCGCAGCAACCTTTCCGTTGATAATCCCAACCATTCGCCCACATTGTAATAACAACATAACAAGTGAAAATTTAAAAAAAATAATTTTATTTTTTTAATTTTCACAACAACGTAACAAGTGAAAATTTAACAAATATTCCCAGTCACTTATAAGAAATCGATGAAGATGGCAGTTGCTACCGCCTTGATTGGAGATCGGCTGTAACTGCGACATCTTGCAAACCCTTTAAGGAAAGGTCAATGTATGTATGTATGTATGTATGTATGTATGTATGTATGTATGTATGTATGTATGTATGTATGTATGTATGTATGTATGTATGTATGTATGTATGTATGTATGTATGTATGTATGTATGTATGTATGTATGTATGTATGTATGTATGTATGTATGTATGTATGTATGTATGTATGTATGTATGTATGTATGTATGTATGTATGTATGTATGTATGTGTTTATGTATGTATGCATGCAACAAAACAACCGTTGTGCTGCAGTCTGTATTCGGACGACGTATTCCGCAACCTGGAGGAAATTTCACCCCATAGTACCTGAGGAAGTCTAGGGTATGGCCGAATCTTGATCCGGAATCGGTTTGCGCCGGATTTTGGCCCTAGACCAATTAATCGGAATCGGCGCATCCCAGGACTACCGATCCACATACCAAAAGAAGTAACATTTTTGACCAAAACAATTTCTTTTGTAATTAATACAAATAGAGTAAACTGGATTGGCGATCTCCTGCGGTAATCTTTAATCTTTATCATTAAAAGTCCGTGTAA
Source organism: Aporrectodea caliginosa (assembly GCA_020284085.1). NCBI lineage: Eukaryota > Metazoa > Annelida > Clitellata > Crassiclitellata > Lumbricidae > Aporrectodea > Aporrectodea caliginosa. The sequence goes on along the minus strand of JACEVL010000908.1, from coordinate 780,083 downwards.
AATAATAAAATTTGCTTGAATTACATCTCGTGAGAACATACAAGATTTTGTTTTTATTTCTGCGTTCGCGGAGTAACAAACAGTGCCTGCAACCAAATAAAAATAAATATTGCCCATTAATCGGATCAATTCCGGATTCGGCAAAAAAGCAGGCCAACTATCCGGGTACTATCTGGATTCGGAAATCGGCAAAATGCCAACCGACCTCATCCTATCAATAGAATAGAATAGAATCTTCGTTTATTCATAACACATTGTCAGAACGCAATGCGATTACAAGAAAAAAAATGAAAATGTGGAATCATGAACTATAAGAGATAAAGATGTGATTTTGTGTCTATGATAAGGTCTTCGGGTAAAAATGCCAGGGAAGCCACATTGTAGTACAAAGTCGGCCAACCTTTATTTTCAAGGAATTTTGACCTATATTGTCAAATATTAATATCCCGTTATCTGCGATGGATAAAGTCCAAGTTCACCGAAGTCGTGGAAATCCAACATAGTTCTAACAAACGTCGTATGGCCAACGTATGCTCGTCGTATGACTTTGTAGTTCAAGGTCACCTGGCCTAGCTGCTAACCACTGATTTCGCAGAATCTACATGTGATAGAATGGTGTTCTTGGCATCTATTTTTTATAGTTTCAGAGGCGCGCAATCCAAAACGGTACACCCAACATTGTATACAAACATCAAACTGATCCTGTAGCTCAAGGTCACTTGGCCTCCTGTGAATACTATTTAAAGGAACTCTACGAAGTGTTTGATGCATGCATAGTTACATACATACAAACATGCACACATACTTCTCAAAACTAAAACCCGTCTCTGACAAACAAGAAGCAAACCCTCGGGCTTCAACCAAAGCAAGATTACATATTTTTTACATAACAACGCTAAAATGGCAGACTTCTATCCACATCGTCACTGGTAAGAAACATCCATGCATACATTCGGGCAGACATGCATGCATACACTGTAGCCTATACCAATATACGTCGATGATGCATACACATAAATACGTACATACATAGATACAGAAATGCACACTTGCATGCATAGTACATAAAAACATATATATATATATATATATATATATATATATATATATATATATACATGTACATCCGAACACACACGCACACGCACACTCACACACACGCATACACACACAATCACACACAGACACAGACACATAGACACACACAACATACAATACGTATATATATATATATATATATATATATATATATATATATATATATATATATATATATATATATGTAACATTCGAATACAAGTAAGCACGTGAGCTCATGCATACAGGTGGGTGCATAATAAAAAAGTAATTAAATAGGGGCCTGCGAATTACCTTCGTAATAATTTACGCACAGTACCCAGCTGTAACTGTAACAGTTGGGTTGGATATAACATGTATTTCTTGACACTGAATTATGTTTGTGTTGACTGATAGGCTGGGAAGGACACATGAAAGGTCCATAATTCATTGTCTTCATATAGGCCTTCATAGGCCCGATCAGCCTGCATTTATCCTCTGCTGACCTATATAAAAACAGGCAGAAACACAAAAGCATACACAGGTAGATATGCAGACAGCCATATAGAGGCACATACAGATAGATACAGACACGCGTGCATATATATGTAGCCTACAGACGTAGACAGACAGACAGATAGATATGCAGACAGGCAGTAATATATGTATATACAGTCACAGAAAGACAAACACGGACATATGCAGACAGAGACAGATAAACGAAAACAAACAATAAAAGAGAGACAGAGAGAGTTGAAGAATGAAAGAGAGAGCGAGAGAGACGGGGAAGGAGAGGGAGAGAGGGAGAAGAGAGAGACAGAGACAGACACACAGAGACAGAGACAGAGAGGGAAGGAGAGAGAGAGAGAGAGAGAAGAGGAATGGGGAGAGGGAGAGAGAGGGAGAGGGAGAGGAAGGAGAGGGAGAAGGAGGGAGAAGAAAAGGGAGAGGGACAGGGAGAGACAGGGAGAGAGTGAGGGACAGGGACAGGGAGATAAATAGATAGAGAGCGAGAGAGACAAAGAGACAGACAGACAGAGACAGAGACAGAGAGACAGAGAAAAGAGAGAGGGAGAGAGAAGTAGTGGCATATGGAGCGACTGTCAAAATAATTTAGAGAGCGAGCTATTGGCCACATATGGAGTCGTCGTGTGTTTTGGCCAATCCAGTTCATCCGCCTGACAAGAGAGGACTTTGGTCGAACTGGAAGAAGCCAGTTTCCATTAAATACCAGCCAACTGGTTGAACAATAATCACAACCAGTTGCAGCTGAATTGCAGCGAGCATAACAACAGAGCTGCACCATAAGACCCAACGCATCCATCCATATCTCGCTGCACTCTTGCTCGCTTAACATCAACTTCTGTTATATCTCAACTTATCAGAGGCCAGGTAAGCCATCGTTAGGTCATGTGGTCAGTGCTGTAGTGGTAAACTTAGAGGTGAGTACACGCTACAGTAGCCTACAGCCTTCAGGTTATTTTTCCGAAAGTTTGAGAGGTATGAGTTTGTAGGGTATGAGTTTGTAGTTTGTAATCTTAAAAGCTATAGACAAGTCTGCACACTCTACACTATGCAGCATTGCGTTTGCTATGCTTCTCAATAAAGGATATACTTACTTACTTATTTACTTATATGTTAAAGCACGTTCTGGAGATGAGTACACGCTTTGCACAGGTGAGTATACTAAAAGAAAAAAAATTGTGAGGTGAGTACACGCTGTATACCAGCGTACGAATGCTCTCGTCTACAGCCCTGGTCAAGGTCGAGAATATTAACGATGATGTATTAGGATATATTATATACGCCTGTCAAATGCGTTTTGAAGGTGGCGTTGTGACTCAGCCGCTAACGCGCCAGCTTTCAATTAATCATTCGAGTTGGGTTTCGAATGCTGAGCTTGTCACGTGATGTCGACATTGATTTAAATGTTTGCGAGAAGATCAATAATTCAATATGTCGATAGATATGACGGGGGATTACATATACCCCTACCATATAATGCCGTACTTTACCTCGTATTGCAGTAACTTACCTTATAATATCTGTTTTTTTGTCTAATGTTTTCTTACCTTGTCCCACCTCATACACTGTAATTCCCGCAGCTGGTTTTGTCTAATGTTGCCTTATCTTGCCTTTTCATACCTGATATACTGTACTGTAATTCCCACAGCTGGTAGAGTCTCTGGAAAGCGCATAGACCCCTTAAATTACCAGGACAGTACTCGCTCATGCCCGGAACTTGGAACTTGGGTCCATTGTCGATTTACTATTTTTTATTATAAAATGTGATTGAAAAGTCCCATTTGGATAAACGTTTTTTTTCTCTTTGCCTCGACGAGAGCTACATCTGGGAAAATTATTTAAGGAGACAATGGGAAAGCGCAAAGCATATAATATTGTATTGTATTTGAAACTTTAGCTATACTTGCATAATTACGGGAAGCGTGGTGCCTAGCAAGAGGTAGAGAATGACGGACTGTTCTTTTGCTTTGTTGGCAGCGGCCGAGAACGCATCCTCGAATGGATAGCAAAGGCGAAAAGAAATCGACTGGAGATAACAGCTCCGTTGTAATCATCCTAGATACAAGTGAATCGAGACAAGTGCCGTCATCTGCTGATGAAGACCGTCATCAGTCAAGCGGATCGCTGCCGTTGTACAGCAACGCCAAAGACTCGGCACCATCGACATCCGGGAACAGTCGGCCGACGGAAGCCAACAACAACTTAGACGGAAACCAGATGCATGCTGGGACGGACGGTGGAACGGCTGAAGATGGCGGACACGAGGATGAGGAGGAGGAGGAGGCAGACCTAGAGAAAGACTACGAAAAAGACTACCAGACGGTTCTCCGACTCAAACAGGTTCAAAGATAATCATACTCAACTAATTTTTACTATAGTTAACTTCAACTTTACTTTGATTAATATATTAATTAGGTTAGCCTTTCTACATCGACGAACATCCATTCCTTCTGAGCAGTAAAGAAGTACAATGTTTCTGTCTATTCTCTCTTTGTCTCTTTCTCTTTCACTCTATTTTTCAATCTTTTCTTCTTTCTCTTTCATTCTTTTGATGGCTGTCTCACTTAGCTCGCTCTCCGTGTCTCTGTCTGTCTGTCTCTATCTGCGTCTGCCTCTGTTTCTGACTCTCTGTCTGTCTCTCTGTCTCTTTGTCAAAGTCCTTCTACCGCAATTTTTCTCTCTATCTTGTCTTTGTCTCTATCTGCCCTCTACGTGCTTGTCCTATTGGTTCACACACACTCTCAACTCTCGAGTCCTTATCATAAATCGTAGAACGGGATTCTCCACTAACATGGGCATGCATGCACTTACAAGTCAATGTACGCTTTCGTAGTAAATATCTCTTAGTAACAGGATGGTTTTTCACTGTCCTATATATCGGTTTTCGTATCTAATTAGAGTGGATCGATTTTTCGCTCAATAGTTGAACGGCAGCTCAATCAATTCGACTGTAACACATTGGTAATGAAATGAATCTTAACGACCTGGCGACGTAACAGTTCAACGGTCACGCGATGATATATTAAGCAAATTAGACTGAAGCTCAGAGCGTTTACCATTGCAGATGACCGCCAAGGCAAATGCACTGCACCTCCCCGAACATGTGCAAGAATGTTCGAAATTCTTACAACTCCTTGCCTAATACACATTCATTTATTGTGTGGCAAGAATGCATGTATATTGGTATATAATTATATATGTAGGTTTATAATATATATATGTATATATATATATACATACCTGCATATACACACCTGCGTATAGGCCTATATATAAGAAATGTATGCTTATAGATTAATACATTTTAAAATTTATACACATGCACCCATCTTGATTTGGTTAGGTACATATAAAGCAAACTTTATTAAGTGGTCTGACGCCTAAGTATGAAATATAGCGCGAGAATTCCTGCACAGGCAAATTCTTAAAAATAAGCGTCGTTCCATAGCATGACGAAATTTTATTACTCTTCATTTTCAAGTTTAAAGCCTTAATCGTTACAGTTCACCCTCAGAGCTAAATCTCTCATTCTTCAGTTCATACTCTTTTCAAACCAACTCCTCTACCTTTTCTTTCTTCTATATCTCCACGACCTAGTTTGCTCGGTCACAGTCCACTGGCCACGTATACATACTTGAGTGAGGTTTGCCTATGCAATACCCTGCTGACTAGAATTTCATTTAAGGCACGATCGCGTTACAACATTCTGTGACAAGCTAATAATTAGTAGGCTAAAGGATTCACTGACTGATAATGTTTCAGCAAATGGAGAAGAACGAGTCGAATCCGCTGAGACACGGAGCCCGCAAGAGCATCTTCTCCAGGCTGGCGATGCCGAAGAAACCCAAGGAGTGCAAACTGTTGGTATTCGTGATGTTCCTATTCGTGCTCATCATCGTTGGCCTGGTCGTCATCTACCACTTCCACGAGGAGGAGTTCTACTATATCTACCGAGGACAGAACATCGTCGTGAACGAAAAGACACTCGACATCACGATCAGCAACTCCAACGATGAACCTGTCCTCTCCGGACATTTGTGGAGAAGCCGTCCAGCTGGTAATCTACCATACGACTGCTCTGAAATAGACTTGGATGGTCGAGGGCTTTGCCTCCTGTGGAGACGTCTCGAACGACTTGAGATTCATCCGACCAGAAATGAAAACGCAACATGCTACGACGTACGGTGGTTGGCCCTGTCGAAAGAAGTTACCCAAGCGGACTGTTTTGAACTGGGTGATGCTAACTGGTATGGAGGTGGTATTTCCATGAAATTCGACGCTTGGCCTCTGGAGAAGTCGACTTTTTCTAAGCGACCTTTCGTCAGCAGTGCACTTCATGATGAAAACGGTTTCGGTCCAGTATTGGAAAGATACTGGCTGAGCTCCAAGGGAGTCGCCATCGTAGTTAAGGAGAATTCTCCTCTTCATGTCAGCATCAATGCATTCAACTCCATCCTCAATACAACAATTCGACAACTTTGCATTTATTCTGACTTCAGCCATGCAACGTATTCCAGTACTCAAGGTGGCATCAGTGCAGACCTCAACTACACAATATGCATAGCAGATGACGTTCAGAAAGCTCATGCAGCTGCATTGCCATTGTTTGTCACAAAACGACAAGAAGGTCCTCCAAAGGAACTACTCCTGAATCCAGTTTGGTCGACGTGGTCCTATTTCAAAGATGCCTACAATCAGTCTTTGCTGGAGAATTACGTGACAGATATAAAAAGGAATGGATTTCATCATAGTCTTCTAATGATCGATGACGGTTGGGAGGAACAATACGGTGACTTGGATTTTGCTGCTTCGAAATTCCACAATCCCAAGGAAATGGTGCGAATCATTCACGAAAATGAGTTCAAAGTTTCTCTCTGGTCGCACTCGCAGCTTAACACCAACAGCCAGTCATTCCAGCAAGCCACAACTAAAGGATTCTTAGTACGAGATATTAGCGGTGACGTCCCTGGTCTTACTAGATGGTGGAATGGACCGCGAACTTCTAAATGGCTCCGAGGTGTGGCTGGAGTTATCGGCATGTCTGCCAATGCTACGACTTGGCAAATAGAACGCCTTAACCACTTCAAGAATAGCTACGACATTGATTCTTTCCATTTTGTTGGAGGAGAAGTTGCATCTCTTCCAGCTCATCCAACGTTTGTCAGCGAATTCTTTGATCCCAGCGAATACACGAAGCGTAATGCGGAACTGTCTTCATCATTTGGAAATATGGTCAGCATCCAATCCGCGTACAGAAGCCAACATCTTCCTGTTCTAGTAAGACTTGGTGACGGGACGTCGACTTGGAATCAGACTGGGGGTCTTGGAACCATCATTCCAACTGTCCTGACGATGGGACTCATTGGGTATCCTTTCTTTATCCCAGATGCAATTGGTGGATCAGCCTATAAGGCAATGCCATCGAGAGAACTGTACTTGAGATGGCTACAGCTGTCAGCCTTTCTTCCAATAATTCACTTCTCCATTCCTCCTTACCACTATGACAACGAGATTGTGACCTTGGCTAAAGAAATGCTGGAGCTCCACAAGACTCTCGTGGTGTCCGAAGTTACACGAGTAATGGATGAGGCAATCGATGACATGACTCCGATAATAAGACCCATTTGGTGGAATGCTCCGAGTGACGAAGAGGCGTTGAGGTCATCGACTGAGTTTCTGGTTGGAGACAACATCTTAGTGGCTCCTGTAGTTGTAGAAGGTGCAAGACAACGAGACATTTATCTACCGGAAGGAACTTGGGAAGACAGATCGAACGATAATGCTGTTCACGTTGGTCCAAGATGGCTGCGTAAATACGACGTTCCATTGGAAAGAGTGCCTTTCTTCGTTCGCAGATAAGAACATGATTTAAAGCACTTTTGATTATAACGAAAACTGTTTTATATCTTGTCTCAGTTCTAGCGAAATGTACTAATTTCAGACTGGCTATTTATCTTTAGGATAAAATTCGTAAAGATCCGTATTTTTGAATGATACAGAATTATAGTCACTGGTGGATCTAGGTTTCCGAAATGGGAGATTACAGAAGAAATCGAACGTCTAAGGTAGGGGTTTAAGCCGTTTATTTTTAGATCCAGAACTATTGAGCTATGCGCCTAAATATTGACAAATTGTCTATGATCATCATACCTGTTGCATTGTGTTTTGTGTCTAGATCATTTTGACCTCAATTTTAGTCGTGGCGACTTATTAAGGACACAAGCAGAGACGTCATTTCATTTTTTTCAGGGGCAAAAAGATTTCAGGGGAGGGGCAAAACTTGGCCAGCTTGTAAAGTTTTGTATTTGGTCTACATGTGCAAACCTCTGGCTAAAGGTCTGGCATGTTTTTTCTTTTTCTTATTTATATCTTACTATGTTTGATTTTCTGCTGTCATAGACTCCTATTGACCAATAAAGATATATTATTTCATCGAATGCACTGACATGCATATAAATAGTTGCTTTTCCCATCAAATGCAAGGGAGCATTTATGTTTTAGAACTTTCTGATGTTTTTTAGTCGTTGCATCTGCTTTCATGGTCCAAAACTTTTTCGTCACAATATGTTGCAGGTCTCCAATCCAGTTTTTAACGTCATTGAAGTAAGATTAAGTGAGAAAATTATCTTCAAGTTACAGATTATTTTACACACACAAAACCACAGCATTTCGCAAACTCTGACTCGCACTAAACTAACATTTTAGTCACATGTTTATACTTTCTGGAAATCGTAAACTGACGGTGTTTTAAATTTTACCTGTGGATATTTATGGACAGTTGAAGCAAAGATGTTAGAGCCGTAGGCTACGGCTCTAACATCTTTCAGTTGAAGTATATTCTGAAGTGCGGGTTTATGGGCATGGTTCTTAATTGGTGTAATCCAGCTTCAACATGAATCTCAAGTGTTTTTCAGATGGCTAATCTATGTTGGAGATTGCCCTTATATTGTGATTCCGAGTTTCAAGAAACGATTGGACTTGTAATTAATTGGCCAGATAAATCAGCTGGACCAGTTAATTTAACTGGTCCATTGCTGCGAACGATAAAATGGTAAATTAACAACTTCGTGATAGAGTAAGATTTGTTGAGTCGTTGTCTAATATTTTGACTACTCTTGAAATAAAAACCGATTGCTCAATCTGCAATCAGCTTGTTTGTGTTTTGCTACAGTAGAAGCCTGTGCACATTAGACCTGCTCTAGACTGTGAGAGAGTTGAACACAGAACGTTTCATTTCAAACTTTACTTTAAACTGGACGAGCTAATTTTAGATCAAACTTCGCTTTGTCAACTGGATTAGTTCAGTTGATTGGATCTGCAAGTCATAATATTGGCCAGATAAATCAGCTGGACCAGTTAATTTAAGTTGTTCATTTCATTCATCTTTACATAGGCCTATGTAAGACAGGGTATCAAACAAATGGCATCATTAATTGGCAGTGTTACGATTGTTAAAACTGCCTGTGAAATGCATTTGCCTCTCTTTCTAAGTTCTGGCTCTGTGCTTCTAATCCTGGTCCATTTATCCATCCATCCATCCATCCATCCATCCATCCATCCATCCATCCATCCATCCATCCATCCATCCATCCATCCATCCATCCATCCATCCATCCATCCATCCATCCATCCATCCATCCATCCATCCATCCATCCATCCATCCATCCATCCATCCATCCATCCATCCATCCATCCATCCATCCATCCATCCATCCATCCATCCATCCATCCATCCATCCATCCATCCATCCATCCATCCATCCATCCATCCATCCATCCATCCATCCATCCATCCATCCATCCATCCATCCATCCATCCATCCATCCATTGACTCATCCATCCATCCATCCATAAAATATTCCGTCCATACAGCTTCCTTTCAGTCGATCCTTCAATTATTCCGCCCATGCAAAAGCACACACCTAAACCTGATCCCGGTGGTCTTCAAATAATCTCCTGGCGGAAAGTAAAACCATTCGAGGAATTTCAGTTTGGCTACGTAACAATTTACATACGACCATCCCGGCCCTTCCTCTTCCTACAAAAGCGGAGTAAACATGGATTCGCGCTTGTCACTCGCTCCGTATTCGATAAGTAAAAAAGTAGACCCCGTTGTTTACAACCAAGGCGTCGAATAATTATTATAACATACTGCTGCTGAATTATTTTTGACAAATACATCGTGTAGTCAAACTGCTTAGAATCCACTATTATGTAGAAGGACTATAAGAGCGCTTGCAAGCCTGATTAGTGATCACTGCATGGTTTCTGTGCCTTCGGTTGATGCCTTCAATGTACATTAGACAGCGGTGTAAAGACTTCAAGCTACACCCCTTATTTCAACTAACCTCCGGTTATCTGAAATCAATTTCATATTACCTCGGATACCTGAACCTGATTTCATGCTAACTCTGCCCTGTTCACATAACCCCTTTCTGATTTAACCAAAATGATAAATTCTTATGCTTACAACTAATGATGCGTTAACTGAATTAAACACGTGAAATATGCAAGATTGAAAGGTAGTCTCAATAATTATCTGCAAAATAAAAAAATGTCAAAAGAAATTTTAATTGTATTAAACCACTCATACACTAGTTAAAAGTTAATGACATATTACATATCCTATCCCAATCCCTATCCCCTATACCTTAACCCTAAAAGTATCTAAATAAGCAAGAATAAATGTTTCGAGGGTAATCTGAAATCGTATAGGGTAGGATGAAATCGCCTTCAAGCTACCCTACTGGTAAATTGAAATCGATTTAATCCAACCGCCCATACCTGTGTCACCCATCCATTTTACTTGGTGACTCCAATTGGGTCATTTCACTGAAAATGTCGAAATGGTGGCTCAACCGAATATGATTCCACTTAAGTTTCAGAAATGAGAAATGTGTGGTTTTTGCACAGTATCCTTACACCTGTTATTTCGAAAGACTGATTAAAGCACTTATTAAACTTATAAAAGCATAGGACTATCGCTCATACGCCACGCGCAATTCAGTATTCATTATCTAATTAAAACAGTCAAAATGTGCTAATTGCTAAATTAGTCAAAGCTACGTAATTGAATATGACGTATACTTAAGGATAAAACATTAAAGTTGCTAATAAAGCACAGACGAAAAATGTATCTTTCATGCATCGTTTGTTGTAAGCAGACATAACAACTCCAAACAGCGTAGTGTCAACAGAATGTCGAGCTTGAAGATGTAAACTTGAAGATTGTGCACTACTTGAACGACACGTAAACCAAGGCAAGTAGATACGTGAGAATGTCAGTATTCCCGTACGTTGCCACTGCCCGCATGGCACGATCTTTCAGGATATGCGATATCGCATGACGTTCGGTTGCTCGACGCCAGTAACACCCTGGAAGAAGGCTGATTTGTGTTGCACGCAATGTTTTTGGAATCCAGAGAACTTCCTCATTGTCGGGTGACTGCACTGGAAAAATGCCTGAAATCCGTTCACCACGCTTTTGTCGTTCTTGCTGTTCCGTCAGCAGTAGAGTCGCGCTGATTCCATTAGGTGTATTCGTTCAAAACCGATGAAAGTCATTAATTGAGGCCTTAAAGTTAACTTCTTAACAAGTTGCATTAGGTGCATTTGTGAAAAACCTATAATTGCACGAGGCGTATGCGCGATAGTCCAATGGGCGATAGGCCCCATAGGCGATCGTCCATATACAAGCGATGGTCCTATGAGCGATCAACCTATGAGCGATTGTCCTAGGTAAGGCGTACGTGAAATCAGACAAAGAGGACCGGATAGTCAGATTTATTTACAACTCTTTACCATAGGACCGACTCCTTTGAAATATATTTTTAAGATCGCGTTCTTAGCTTTAAGAGGTCAACACCGCGCACGATAATTGCGAAATGTTGCTTCTTTGAAATAATTTCTATGTGAAGAGAAAAATTGTTTAGGGGAAAATGTCATACTTTTAGGGTCTTAGTTAAATTGTCAGTGAAATGACCCAAATTTTATTAATTATTTCTTCAACTTAACGAACGATATAAGAGTGAACATAGAGGAACCTGGGCTTGAGGGATGGCGAGAACGTTGAACCTTTTAGGCGCTGGACACTCACTTAGTCTAAATCAAGACGACTTAGCCGCCTTAATTGCAAGATAAGATAAGTCTTTGCTATTACATGTGAGAACTTAATCGACCTGATGAGTAGATGGTGTATTAAGAGACAGAGAGGGGAGGAAGAGAGGGTGAGAGGGACAGAGAGACTGATACTGATGTTGAAGAAGGTGGAGCCCCATCCTCGCCCACACCTAGTGTCACCCAACCATTTCTGCTAGTGACTCCAAAATCCATCTTTTGAGAAGATTTTTGTATTCGTCGAAAAAAGGAGATAGTAAATGTACATGGGTGGCATCTGTGAACATTTCATCGATCTGATGAGTAGATGGTGTATCAAGAGACAGAAATGGAAGGAAGAGAGGGTTAGAGGGAGACAGGGATAGGGAGAGACTGATACAGAGATATGTTAAGTTTAGATGAATAGATTCTGTGACAATTTAAGCGATCGCATGTGTATTGTGTAGATACGTGTGTACATGACAAAAATTATATATATATATATATATATATATAGATAGATAGATAGACAGACAGACAGACAGACAGACAGACTGAGTGACTGACTGACTGACTGACTGACACTGACAGACAGACTGACTGACTGACAGACCGACTGACTGACAGACAGACTGACTGACTGACTGACTGACAGACAGACTTAGACAGATGACTGCACTGACAGACGACAGACAAACTGACTGACTGACCGACTGACTGACTGACAGACAGACTGACTGACAGACTGACTGACTGACTGACAGACAGACTGACTGACAGACAGACTGACTGACAAACTGACTGACTGACTGACTGACAGACAGACTGACTGACTGACTGACAGACAGACATGCAGGCCGACAGACAAACTGACTGACAAACTGACTGACTGACAGACAGACTGA